>BQNB010005070.1:0-104118 GCA_026074375.1 Tanacetum coccineum | reverse complement strand
TCATTAAAGTGATGGTTATTGAATCAGTAGTACTTGCAATCAATGAAGGGCTTTGGAATCATAAAATCCTTCCTTGAAGAGGAACCATGAGATGACTAAACTTTAAGCTTAGCAAGAATTTTCTTAACAACAGCTTGTTCAGGGTGTTCCTTGGTCAGATGGTCAGTGGATCCACATGTGGAGCACTTAGGTTTCATATAGCATTCCTCTGGGAGGTGATTTCTGAACCCACATTGTTTACAAGGTCTAAACCAAGTCTTTTGTTTTCCTTTGGCAGATTTAAAACTTCCTGATTGAGAGACATATGAAGAGTTGTTTGAAGGAGTTTTAATTTGATCTTTAAGACCTTTTACCTCTTCCATCAGGGTAAGAAGAAGTTGCCAGGGACAAATGGTGATTTGGTCCGATGATATGCTCTTTGAGGCAACTTTCTTATCAAGACAAGGGCCAGGGACAAATGGTGATTTGGTCCGAGTCTTTTTCTTGGTAACATTGACAGATGACACTTTATCAATGGCTTGTTTAGTCTTTTTAGGGACAGTTGTGGCCAATGTCAAGTCAGCAATATATATTACATCATTTGATGTACCATTGGGCTCAGCCCTTAAAAGCTTAGAAATAGGAGGCAGAGGTTCCTGATTATCACACTCAGACTCAGTGTCAGAGGTGATCACATGGGCAGCCTTAGATGGAGATTCATCTGCCTTTGTGAACACAACTTCCTTTAGGGAAATTGTATCCTTCCTTTTTCCTCTTCCTCCCACGACACATATAATGTTGCTAGGGACTTGTTTAATGAGCAATTAGTTAAGGGTGACTTTACTAGAGGTCCATTTCTTAATGACCTTTCACAGGTACAAAAACTGGTATTGGTCACTCCAAAAATGTGTGACGATATACATATGGTCACACGTGTTTTTTTGGGTGTTTGTCACTAAAGGTCGCGCCACTATAGGTCACATACGGTGACGTTAGGGAGTTCATGGCTATTTCCATTGAAAAAGAGTGACCAAAACCCGAATATGTGTGACAAATTAGGCATAAGTTTTGTTGGATTAATCAGTATTAGTGACCGTAAACACTTTATAGTCACACGAATGGTTTTTGAGAGTAACTATTGTTCGTCCTTTGGCCACATAAATATATAATATATGTGACATTTGAGATGATTTATTTAAGTAATTGTGTATTTTGTGTGACTATTTCCCGTCCTGTGGCCACATGAATATATAATAAATGTGACGTTTGTGATGATTTAGTCACACAACGGGTGTTGTTTTTTTTGAGCTAGTCACATATAATTTTAAAAAAAAGTGGCCAAAAGTGTTAATAAGTGTGACCATATGCTTTTTAAAATCAAGTAAATGTGTATTTTATGTGACTATTGTTCATCCAATGGTCACATGAATTTTATGTTTGTGTGGCCTTTTGTAATATTTAGTCACACAAAGCATGGTTTTTTTGGGATTTAGTCACATACAAGTTAACCAAAAGTGGCCAAAAGTGTTAATAAGTGTGACCATATGTTGTTTAAAGTCAAGTGAATGTGTATTTTGTGTGACTATTGTTCATCCAATGGTCACATGAATTTTAAGTTTGTGTGGCGTTTTGTAATATTTAGTCACACAAATCATGTTTTTTTTATAAGAAAGTGCGGGGAATCGAACCCCGTGCCTCTCGCATGCAATGCGAGCGCTCTACCATATGAGCTACACTCCCATTTGGAAATTGCAGTCAAGGTGAAAATGCAACCAGGACCTAAACCTAATGTGCAAGCAGTCAAGGTGAAAATGCAACCAGGACCTAAATGAATTCATGTTCTAATGCAAGTGTTAAAGTTACTAGATGAGTATAGTATTTATATAACACTTTGACAGCACAGATATATACTTGGCAGCACTAACTTCTTCTTTTAAACCCAATAGCAGTAGTATCAATAGCAGCATTAACATGAGATTACGATGTGGCCGATTAAGTCTTGCATTAGCAGCATAAAGTATACACTGGCAGCACAAATCATTCTTGTTCCCAAACAGTAGTGACTAACTTCTTTTAATACCAATACGTTTAACAGGCAACACTAATAACAAGCAGCTACATACATCTTTCACTACTTAGATATTAAACCTATCCCAAAAAGACATAGCAATAATTTTCATAAATCAGTACCTTTGGGGCAGCAGCTGCTGTTGAAGCTTCACGAGCTGAACTCTTAATTAACCTGTCATTTCTTATTCAAACCAAACCCAAAAAAGCCTTTATATCATTTACGATCTTAATTTTCAGTTTTACATCATATTATGTTATCAAACTGGCCCCAAGTCACTTGTGCTAGAAAAGTTAAGGTTAAAAACATGTATGAATAGGATAGACAGCACAAGGACTTCACTTTCTAATAATAATCATTCTACAACACCAAGTTCATGTAGGGGTTTGGTTCATAAAAGTAGCAAATATGTACAATTTAAGAAAATAAATGGGTCGAACAGATATGAGCTTACCAATGCCTTCTCGAATAGACAAATTTGGTCTTATGATCTCTTCAGAGTTGACCAGAAATACATCACCTATGTAGAGATGGTTTGTAGGGACATACACACTACATAATCCTCTGTTTCTTGAAGCTTAGCAATTAAATGCTCCCTATCAGAATCCATAACAAACAATAGTTTATCACAACATTTATGAAGTAACATAGCAAGTAAATTAAAATTATACCTTGTTCCTCATGTCATAGACTAATAGACATAAGCTTCTACAACATTCTTTTTCTCCTTGGTTTCTTCCATAACACAATCCTGTAGCGCCATCTCAAATTCCTTTTCCACTGCTTGTTGCACATTTGCAGGTAGCATTGCCTCATAAACAACCTCTAAAACAAGTATGTTGGATTTATTGACCGTCTTCTTTGGAGCTTCCACATGCACTACAAGATAAATAAAAGAATTACCATCGTTCAACATTCACAATTCGAAGGCCCAAATCGTTTTCCTCAAAACCAAGTTCCTGTGGAAAGGCGTCTTATTCTTTGTAAACTCAAGATTGGTTTAGTTAACAAATTTATATTTATTCGAAGTACAATTACACCCACTGGGCTTTTATTATGACATTAACTTTTGAAATTTCTGTTTGATGTGGAAACAGGAGGCTGGTGCTAGTCACGTCAGGTTTAGGTCTAGAAATATGTTGGCTTCAGTTAGCAACAAAAGTGCTTGGGTTTGTGCATTAACAGACAAAGAGTGGACATGCCACTATAAGTCATCATTAGATGACTACATCTACAGTTGCTGTTTATTCCTTCCCATCTATCAGCAGCTACTTAAGCACCAAAGACAGCTACATAAACTATTTTTTATTGTTGTTCTTCTACTTGTCCTTTAATTATTAACAAGTTAGGGAGGTATTAAAAAAAATTAACAAACAATTAGAAGGGTGCGAGTGACAAACCCTGAAGAGGTTATAAACAAATCAACAAACAGCTTTAGATCCCTGTAGTGATTCCTACACCTTCTATATATAACTTACCACTGTGTGTAGGTCTCATAATATCTTAATCCGCTGAAATACCCCAGTTTCTCAATAGCGAGTCTTGTGGATCCTGTTAATTACAATACAATTAGTAAAGACAAACCTAAAAAATACAATAAGATATTTAACAACAATGGCCCGTTATGCATGTTTTATTACTAAAGTAGTTATAGCAACCAGTGTTCAACACGGGCAACATATAGTCATGTGCACGTGAGGTTTGATAAAGGTTAAAGCAGAACACGCATGGCAACAAAGGATGCTTATTCAAGCTGGTCCGTGACAACTAGATTACCGCTGTCAAGAAGGTTTGCAGTTGCATTCTAGGATGCTATTGTGTTGGATGACCAAATTATGCTCATATTGTTAAACATGAATAGATTTTTAACATTAATGTGTCCTCGTCCGTCAAGAACTGCGAGTCTGAAATGATGTTGAATTCAGCAGCGTATATTTTGTGAATAAAAAGAAAACAAAATAGGAGAAGAACCAAGTCTACTCCCTCCATTGAGAATTTGATGATATTCCCACTTAACTTTAGGAATTAAGAATTGTTAATATAGCAATAACGACCAAAGATACAAGTACTATTAAGGAAAATTTATTCAAATATGTTGAAGAATATGTCCATTCAAGAAGTTGGCGTCAAAAAGTAATGTGTGATTGTTCTTCTCCACTGCCCACCAGAAATAAAAAAATCATTCCAACCTTAAGATAACTTACTGCTATACATATTAAAACCCAAAAAGTCATGTTATTGGGGTTATTATCCTATTAATGGCCATAAGTTATACTCAATTACAATATTCACCAAACTATAGCCCACCATAGTATTTGTAACAAATACTCCATTGATATTAAAGACTAATAACAAATTAACATTTATTACATATTATCATGATGTAGTTTACTTCAATAGCAGCAAAATGATGTCCCTTATTTATAAGTATAAATTTAGGGTCACACAAATCCTAATTTATAAAATCACTAACCTAACACACGAACACTTCAAATTGATGACGAAATTAAAGATATAAATATAATAATATACAATACCTTATTTGTGAACAAATGAACTTGATATTTGTGGGATGATCCGACTGGCAACTGGTGGATGGTTTGTGGTTTGACCATTAAGACGATATAGAATGTTAGATGAGGCTAAGATCATAAGTTTGGGGAAATAATACCATCATGAGCGAAGATAAGTTTAAAGATATGATATATGAGATCTAGATCTGAGATAGCAATAAGATAAATAGAGGGACAATTTAATTTTAATGAAATTTTGGGCGGGCGTGTGAAAATGCGGAGAGGGAAATTTTATTTTTAGGATCAATTCTATGTGTTTTTAAAAAAAATTGGTATAAAAACAAAAATTATAGCAGTCACTTTTAAATAATGTGTGATAACTTGACTATATGATTTAGCCACAAACATAATTACTTCATGTGATCATATATGGATTTTGGTCACACTGTTCAATTGTGTGACATATATTTGTCACTTTGTATATGTATCGTGGACTTATGTTTCAAACTTTTTGTATCTGTCACACGTCCCAAATTATAAGTGACTAAATAATCAACAAAAATTACCAGTTAAGTCTAGTCACATAAATATTCAAATGTGTGACAATGAAATTCTGAAATGGTCACACAAAATGAGTTCAAGTGTGGCTGTTTATTTTATCCTGGTACATTTAGTCACATAAATATCTGACTGTGTGGTCATTCAAAAAACAGCACGTGTGACGAAATCCTAGATTTGTACTAGTAATAAGACATTTGGATAACTGGAGAACTTGTTCTTGGAGCTAACAAATGAGAATATCTTGATTTAAGATGCTTTATGAGTTCTTGATTAAAAAATACCAATATTATCGAAAAAGTGGTAATGGCAAACTAGCATGATTTATCTAGTTGTTTGATTTAACCCAATAAAGGTGCTACAAACCCTTATGGTATTGTAGGACGGTTAAGGAGGAAATTGCATGCCTAATTTTCAAGTTAATAAATAACATTGATGGATAGTCCCTCATCTACATAGTAGAGCTTTTAAAACCTAAGTACATTGCTACTATTAGGATTTCAAAGAGAGTAGGAAAATAAATAACTCGCTATTTGTTTTCATTGGTTATGTAACATTTGCAATGTTGTCAAATCCAGTGGGAGCATTGCGATTTATTACTGAACAAGACATTCGTGTAATGATATCATATTCACTGGGAGCTAAAAGCTTTATTATCTTGTTAGTAACCCAGATTATTTCTAGCTTGTCTTGAGATAATACATTATTCTCCAACTACGAACACTCATGGTTTTAAGGATAGTCGTGCACTATTTCTTATTAAACAATGTGGTTCTATATCTACTTGTAATGCTAATATCAGTTACACTATCATGTTGTCCACATAAGCAAACGAATGTCGTGTTGTTTAACTACATGTATAATGTTGTGTCATGCACAAGTGGGAGACATATTCATTGTGTGCAAGGTATAACACATGACAATAACAGTATGATTAAAGATTCTCTTGACCATAAGTTAAGAAACTAATATTCTACTAGGACATATTGCCCTATTTAGAACATATGTCAAGATATGAATTAAAGACTACTACAAGTAAAATGTTTATGTGCTCTTGGAATGTCCCAAATAATGAAGTAATCTTGTTTAGCTTGAAATGACTATTGAAGCCAAGAGTCGGCATTCTAAATTACTTTAGTTAAGTATGTTTAAGTTTATTATAAAGTAATAACATGAAGTCCTTTAATTGTTGAAAGACTCAAAACATAAAGTAAGATATGTCTTCTTGTGAGGACATGACCACAAAGTCCTTGAATTGTTCAAAGGCAAAATAATGTATAGTTAACATGTTATATCTTTTGTAAACATATATACATAGAGTTCCTGAACTAGTTAAATATGTATATATTACAACATGTAATAGGTTTTTAAATACAACATATTCAATTTGGTTTGACACAATTGATAAGTAGGTAACCTAAAGAGTATTAAGTTATTTAAGAGATTGTGGTACAGTCTCACAATCTAATTACTCATAGAATATCACATTTTATAGTTGTCTAGAGTGTTTAAATCAAATTCTTTTGAATCATTTGATTTTGATAACTTAAATATTTTACCTCCAGATATGTCAAGGTTTAAAAATTGAGTATGTCTTGTATATAATCAATAAGACTCTAACCTATAAGGTTAATAAGACACCATCATGTTATGAAATTTGATGACTCCTATTAAGTCTTAAAATTGAAGTTTTAAATTTGTTAAAATTCTTATGAAGAATGATATTAACAAACTAAACTCAAAAATTATCGATGTATCTTGTAATGTCCCAAAAGAGAACAAATTATTGTTACTTTACATGCTAAGTATTTATAATAGTCTCTACTTACAAAAGGAAAGTGAGAGCATTTTTAGACTTGGAGAGATAAAAATACAAATTACATTACCTTATAAACACACTAGTGAATATCATACAGAGGCTATACATGTAAATGTTAAACCTTATAATGATATAGTTCTCGTTTATAGATCCGCAAGGATACCTCAAATGCTTGATTGATATATAGTATATCAATGTTGAGGAATATGAGTCACATTATCATGGTGAACCTGTTAACCATAGAGATGCATTTTCGAATCTTGAATCTGGTAAATGACTTAAACTATGAATGTTAAGATGTTGTCCACAAAGATAATCAATTTTGGAACTTGATTAATCTTTAACTAATCAGTTAGACTGTGAAGGTTAAAATGAGTTTCTTCAAAGAGTAGAAAACCCAAGTGGTTGTTTCTTTTTGTCGAACTCATAAGAACAATGTTGTACACATATTTAATGCATGGATTATGACATGATTTTAATCATACTAAAGCAATTGATTATGATTAAATATTCTTTCTGTTAGGTCTTGTTTTATCTTGAATCACACATGTATACACGATATAGTCTAGAGAGAATGAGAGAGGAAGGCAAGTATTTAATTTTCAAATTTTATAAAAGGAGGGAAAAGAGAGAGAATTATTACAAGCCTTAACTCTCTAATAATGAGATTAGAGGGGTTTTTATAGGAGAGGGAATGTGACTTCCCTTCCTTTATTTCCTAAACTTTCACTTTTAGTCCCTAATCTTTGGCCATTATGCTATTTCTTTCTTTTAGCATAATAAACCTTTATTACAAACTACTTTATTCTTATCAAGATAAAGACTAAAGACTAAATAAAATAAACCACTTAATTGACATTTTTAATGATCCTAACAATCTCCCCCTAAGGGTCGATTATTTCGGGCGTTCCTTTCGCGATCCAAGTGGTCTTCCATTCACGTACATTTCCCACCTTCTCATTTGTTCACGATGCTTTAACCTTTCTTCTATTTCTTCCTTAATCAGTTGTAGGTATTCAACCTCTTCTTTGGTGAGATTTGTCTTTACATACCCGTATTTCACATTGTAGAAAATCGATTTAGCTCATCTAGGATAGTTTTACAGATAATACTGAACACGCAGCGGAATAATAAGAAAGCAATATTATCAAACAAGGTTTTCTTCATTGAACGTTTCCCTATTACCCCAACTATAACTTGGGGCTACACCAACTACTATGGTGTACTAACTAACTAACTAACTAACTAAACGTCTACATCTCTACGTGTTTACTCACACACACATTTTTCTGGATGATAAAAACCTATGTCTATGATCTCTTTATATAGGGAGAGATCATGACTTACATAAGAAGATAAGTATAAAACAAATAAATCTTTTCCATATTAAACTTGATTTTTTGTATCTTTCTTTTTTATTATTTTTTCTTTTTATTATATCTGCATAAGGAAATCTTCCATCTTATCTTTAACTAAATCTTCTAAGAATTCTTCCATGTGCTCCACAGCTTTAAAGAATCTTTTTTTGTCGATTTAGGTCCTTGTTCCTTTAAGTCCTTCTTGTTTCTTCTTTTATTTGTTTGTTCAATCAAATCAGAATCCCAACAATCTTCCCCTATTTGATGATGACAAAACAAACAAAGTCGTGTACGAACTTCATCATAAAGCCAAAGCTTCCCTTGAAGTTGAGATGTAATCATCTCCTTGAATGAAACAAAATTAAGATCTCCTTGAACATGTCACCACATATAAATAAGCTGCAAATCAATAAACTTGTAATCTTCTTCCCCTTTTTGTAATCATCCAATAGGGTCTTCTTGTAGAAATGCAACTTGAATCATAACAACTACAAATCATATACCATAACTACTAATCCAGCTTTCCAATACTCAAAATACCCTCCATGAAGCATAATACGAAAAATGACTTTGAGAAGTAGAAATATAAACTAGCAGTAGTAATAAAGATCAGCAGTAGTAATGAAACACTTCCCCTCAAGTGGTGCATGTAGATGGTTAAACATTTTAACAATAAGCTTCCCCTAAAACCAATATGTTTACCATCTCTTAAATCTCGAACTCAGTTGGCTCTATGTAGTGATTACTGATGAAGAAAACTGAGTATAACAAATTTGATGAAGAAGTAGAATGTCCCAAACTTGTGTCTTATGTCTTGCACTATCCACGTGACGTCGAACTTATAAATAAATCTGTGAAATATAAGTAGACCGCAACCTCTTGACAAAAATCCTCATCTTCTATGAGACACGTACTAAGTGATAGCAAATGTGAGCATTAAGCACCTTAAGAAAAATCACACACCTTTGCTAGATTTTGACAAGTCTTCGCCACACCATTTAAGCACGAACAAGTTATCTTTAAAGTCATAGCCAGCAAAACTATACTTTAAGATATGATAAGACACGCACCTGTGAAACTCAACTACAACATCAAATAAGTGATAATCAATCGTCTTCGTAATCACCTCTTCAAATAATCTCCAAAAACGAGCCTTTTAAATGTTTAAGAACATTTAAAAATCAATCCGTTAACTTCCCCTTAAACGAAGCATTCGAGATCCAAATCCATCCAAAAACCAAAATTCATGTATTACCCGATATCTGATAAAGCAAGCAGTACGTTCTAAGATATCGGATAACACTAGCGGTACTTTCACAAACAGCAGCGGTACTTTGATCTTTTCAGCGGTACTTTGATCACAACGAGCAGTACTTTAATATAGGGAGCAGTACCTTGAATAATGAATGAGCAGTACTTTCATGATTCCTTGGGTAGCAGTACTATGGTTCGAACAGTACTTTGAGCTCCTTCCTTTCTTTTATCACTTACGATCCATACAATCTGCTTATAACCCTAACCATGTTTTAGGGTTTCGACATCCATATGACTCAACTATATTCATCACGTATAGCATCATGTTTCTTCTTTGACATCATAAAATCATGAACATCAGATCCATAAACAATAAACATCAATCGCACCATGATTAAATATTAGACCTATATCGATCACACCTGCTGCTTCTTCGTCATACAGCCATGAATCATTATCACAACAACAACAATGAGATCTTCGTAAATCTCAAATTGATATCTTTAGCATATGTTGCTTCCCCTTGAATGATCACATACAGTTTTAACATGCTATTGCCTAAACAGTACCTTTCAGTACTCGAACAATACTTTCCATAAACCAAGCATCATCATACTGCTTGTAGGATCGATGTACTCTAATATATTGAACCTTTCACTTGTAAAGGATGTTACTACCTTGAATAAATCCAAGATAATAATTATGAAACGCTAACACCGAATACTATCAATTATGCGGAATCTAATTGACAATATTAAGAAGAACACACACAATAATAATCAAAAGATTTCTTTTATTATCGCACCTTGAACCTGCCTAACGTTGCAGATCCCTAAACACTAATAATACTAATACTTTTTCTAAGACTTGCTCTTGTTCACGTACTCGTATGTTTCTATGCCTTCCTAGGGATCCTTTTATAGACTTTAAAGGATAAACACTATTAGGCTTACAAATCATGCTTATCTTCTCCTAGCATAACTCATCATGTTTATCTTCTCCTAGTACAATCCTTCTAAGACTCTAACACTATTATAAGCAGTACTTCGATAAGGCTAATAATACTTTCCTATAACTAACAGTACTTTAACACACCTAACAGTACTTTGACATAACTAACAGTACTTTAGTATAACTAGCAGTACTTTAGTATAACTGACAGTACTTTGTTATCTATCAGCAGTACTTTACAATATTTCCTAACAATCCTCCCCTAACTTGATGTCAACTTGCTTAACTTCAAGTTCCTTCAAATTAAACTTCTTGTTAAGAACTTTCCAATCTTCTTCCATGTACTGCTTGTATATTCATCTTGATTAGAATTCAAACACACCTTGTCAGCACTTTACCTTCATTACTTCAAATCTTTGAATTCTTTAGATAACTTCCTTTGATTTCTGTTCTTGATTTCTAATATGAAGATGTGTTTGAGCTTCTATAATCTTTAAGTCTTTATCAGCATCATCCTTGAATCCTTCTTTAACAGCAACTGGCCACCACAGGAACATAAATGGATTTTATGAGCCTTTACCAAGTAGCCATCCACTCTTGGGCTAGTCAGTCCATTGGTACCTAGAAAAGGTAATCTCCATGGAGGACTGAAACCATTTCAACTACTCAGAACATGAATCCTAGGTGAGTTGAAAACCTGAATAGTTTTTGGTAAACTATCACAACCAAGAACGGATTTGTCATGTCTTTACCTGTAGCCGTTTGCTCAGGACTAGTCAACTCTCAGTAATTTAAACATTGGTGAGTTGAGGACCATATAGTTTTGAGCAAACTATTAAAGCTATCAACGGATTTGAGTTCTCTTTACCAAAAGCCGTTTGCTCTTGGAGTAGCCAATACTTCAGTACAATACCATGGTGTATTGAGCACCATACAATTTTTGGTAAATTGTCAACCATCAACAGATTTGAGATGTCTTTACCAAAACTGTTTGATTTGGACTAGTCAATTCTTATGTCTGCTAGACATGGTGAATTGATTACCATTTGCTGTGTGGTGGTTAACCAGCACTCAATCCCTTAAAACAGTTTTATCAATCATTTGTGCCTTAAACCTTTTTGCACATTTAAAACTATTTATTCACTAAATCATTTTGTTTTATTAAAAACCAAACTGACAGTACTTTCTAACAAAGTTCTTCTAGTACTTATCTTTCTTATTTACCAAAAACATAAGTTAATTTTATTAAAAACATATTTGATAAATTAGATACCATACCAGAATCATTCTTCTTCTCTCTCCAAGTCCTCCTTTTGCTTCATCACAAACCTTATTACATTCAAAGCATCCTCTGTTTCCTCTTGAACTTCTAACTTATGCTCTAACATTCTTTGTATAAGCTCTCTTGTAAGTGGATACCTCTGTTCTACCAACATATGAATCATCATCCCATTATCTAGTTCCAGTATATGCACCCCTGTAGACTCATACAATCTCCATCTTATGATTTCCCATTCAGTCTGATCTCTCCACAGTTCATCATTACTTTCTTCGGTTGTTTCCATCATAGTTGTTAGATCTCCATGTAATATCAAACCTAAGCCAGTAGGAGGAATATGTTCATAGTACTCTACTACCAATCTATGCAAGTGATGCAAGTCTTGTCTGTTCAATATATGCAAAACTTCATTGAGAGTGTTGAATGCTCTTAAATGCCCATTAACTCTTTGAACAGCAATATATTCTCCTTCAGGTGATTGAACAATTGAAAAACTTGAGATAAAAGAACGTTGTTCCATAACTTCTACATCTTGTGCACTATCACTTTCAAAATCCACAACCTTTAGAAAATCCTTAGGCTCATCATCTGACTTTTGTATTTTTCTCTTTTTGATTACCCTTGATGACTTCATCTTTCTAATGGTGCCTTTTCTCTTCTCTGAAGGTTTTTTAGCTTTTTCATTCATCTCCTTAACAGCTTGTTCATCTTCTTTTGACCCAATAGCAACAAATTTGTCGTTAAACCTCTTCACCTTTTCATAAATATCCTTGATTTCATCATAACTCTTGTTTCTGAGGTTTTTATAAGCTTTGCCCCCAACATTCCTTATATACTTCATCATCTGATTTCTTAGCTGAGAAATGGTAGGAGGTTTGCTTCTTCTTAATGCTGCTTGTTGCTCTGCTCTAAATCTCCTTTGAGCAGCTATAGTCTCTACCAAAAACTTTGCCTTTTGTTCTTCAGTAAAATTCTCTCTTTCTGTTCTTTGTAACTCTGCAGCAATCATCTCATCATCCTCTAACTCAGCTTGTAGTCTTTCAAGACCAGCAATTCTCTTTCTTTCCTCCTCTTCTTCCCATTCAGCTGCAACTTTCCTAGCAACTTCTTCATCATTTGCAGTCTCAGCAGCTCTTAATTGTTGAAGAGTAACCTTCTTCTTTTTGGGTTCTTCCTTCATTATACCCTTACCTTTATCTTTTGGATCAAGAATTAGAGTTGGTGATTTAGGTCTTTGTTGCTCAGGAATATTACCAGGAATGGTAATTCCTGCTCCTCTTCTTGGTCTTGAGATATTAACCAAGATATCAGCAATTAATGTATCATCTTGAATGAACTCATCAGACTCATCTTGAAAGGTTGAAGGACCAGCTTCATCTTCCAGTACTTTCATTGAAGGTTCAGTACTTAGATTTGCTCCAGCAGTACTTTCTTTTACCTCAGCAGTACTTAGATTTGCTCCAGCAGTACTTTCTTTTACCTCAGCAGTACTTAGATTTGCTCCAGCAGTATTTTCATATACCTCATCAGTACCTTCAATTACTTCAACAGTACCGTCATTTTCTTGAGCAGTACCTTCAAGAACTTCATCAGTATCTTCATGAACCTTAGCAGTACCTTCATTTACATGAGCAGTACCTTCATTTACATGAGCAATACCTTGATAAACTTCATCAGTACCTTCATTCACATCAACTTCATTCAAACCAGTACTTCCATCATACACTTTCTTCCTCCCTTGTTTGAAAGAAGATGATTTCTGTTTATGTGCTTTCTTAAGCTTTTTCTTCTTAGACAAAGTAGCTTGAATCTTAACAAAAGATCTGAATTCATCAATCACAGGCTATACATTCTTCACAAGGATCTTTATCTTTTTCTTAAGCCTAAGAATTTGAGCAGCTTGTTTAGCATTTTGCTTCGTCGGTCTGAGAACTTCTCTATTTAATCCATAAAGATTAAGATTTCCCTCATCTCCTCCAGATGTCTAAACCTCATCTGTGGGAGTATAATCATTGGGAGAAGCTGATCTTTCAGAAGTAACTAAACTTGGATTGTATGCCTTTTCACCAGCTGAAGAATCATCACTATGATGTGAGAATGTAGGAATGTCAAGTTCTTCAGTATGCAGTGAATGTTTAGCCCTTACAGCAGTAACAACTTCTAACATAGGAGGAGTTAGAGGTGTGAGCTTCCCTGAAAACTTAGGACTACACTTGCTCATAAAGGTAAACACTTTTGGTGGTAAAACAACTGTTGGTAAGAAATTTTGAGGTTTGGTAATACCCTCAAGCTGTTTATTCAAGAACAGTTGAATGAACCTGGGATACATCAAAAAGGGCTTGCTATCTTTGAGATTCCTTAACATTCCATCAAAAATCAGCTTAGAGAAGTTGAACTTCTGATTTGTAGCTAGTCCTACCAAAGCAGATGCAATATTTGTCCCAAATTGATCCCATGAAGAACTCTTAGAGCTTAGACAATGAAGTAAGGTATGAACCAAGTATTTCCATTGAGGACTAAAAAGTGGTTTAGAGAAAGAGAGTAGTGTAAGACTTCCCTCATAACCAATATCCCTTAAAGTGTCCCAAATTACCTGATTATCAAAACAGTTAGTGCCATCTTCATCATGAAACATCAAATCAGTACGAACTGAAGCTTCTAACACCAATATCTTCTTTCCAGCTACCTTAGCTTCAATGTGAATGACTTCATTAATCATACGCACCTTCGCAGTATTCCAAAATTGTTTAATCCACTGTTGAATCACATCCGGAGACACCAAAAGAGCGTAGTTCACATCACATCCAGTGAGAAAGTCAATAACATCATGAAAATCAGCATTACGCTCTGTCTTCTCAACACAAGCAATCATATTATGTTTGTTGTAGGAGTTCGTGATAGCCATTATTTCAAAATTGATGGTGAAAACAAATTAGGGTTCGAAAGATTAAAGTATGAAATCGAAAGATTAAGTGAGAGATTCTTGGAATTCATTGGAGTATTTATAGGTAGAGAAAACCTGCCCACAAAGTAACCATTAAAAATTACAGTTTACCCCTTCAATTGTGACGTTTGACCAACGGCTATAAACAGCACTTTTAATGCCTAGCAATACTTTCAAAGCAGAACAGTACTTTCACTCTGGCCAAGCAGTACTTTCTTTTTATAAAGCATTATTAATCAAATCAAGCAACATAATCTTCCTATCTCAGATAACATTTCTTCAAATCCAACCCTGAGTCACACGAAATAGCAAAAATAACCACAATTGCATCATATCTTGAAAAGTCAATCATCTCTGACTTTATACCTCCCCTTAAGAATAGCATCAAATCTTCCTTTAAAGTCTTTACTTTATAAGCAGTCCTCCCCTTAAACGTAGCTATGGGTTCATCATACCAATATTGACTACCAAAAAGTTGAACCTAGCCAAGTCAAATCCTTTGGTCAGTAAATCTGCCACATTATCATCTGTATGTACCTTTACCACATTAATTAGCCTTTGATCATAACAATCTCTGATGAAGTGACCACATTAATGATGGAGATTGAATTTGAGTTCCTTCACATAGCTGACATTCTCAAAATCTATGCATGATGTCTTGATGGTTCCCTTTCCTGTGATTCTTCCTCCTTTAGGATCATTACCAAAAGCTACATAACCTCCTTTGTAATCCTTGAAATCTGAGAGTTTGTCCTTGTCTCCTGTCATACTTCCAGAGCAACCACTATCAATAATAGCATGATCTTTTAGTTCCTCTTCTAGATTGCCCTGCACACACAATTAAAGGAGTTAAACTCTCTTAGGAACCCAAGTCATTACTGACTTGAATTCCCCTAATGGAGTTACATACTCAAATTTCTTGAGTGTGTAAGATCCATTATTCTTGTGCCTATGATCTAGATAAGCCCCCTTTGGTCTCCATGTTTGTGTTGGACTTGTCACAACACTCCCTTTTTCACCCTTAGTCTGTGGAAGTACTGCTTGTGTCCCAGCAGTACTTTCTTTCTTAACCCATTTAGATTTTATAATTGGCTTTGGGCTTTTTGGTCTGTCAACAGTTCTTGTATTGAAAAACCCTGTGGGTGGTGAAGAGCTTGAAGCTCTTGGTCTTACATTATCCATTCTTGGATAATAAGGTCTACCAGTACTTGTGCTAAACACTGGTCTTGGGAAATATGGCCTAGCAGTACTTTGTGAAAGTACTGCTTTTGATACATTTGGTCTAGCAGTATTTTGGTAAAATGCACTAGCAGTACTTTGTGAAGGTACTGCTTGTGACATTTTTGATCTAACAGTACTTTTCAAACCTTCCCTTGTAAGTACTGCTGATGGGATAAAAGACCTTCTTTGATGAGGGTGCCTATAGTCACTTGAGAAATTTCTGTGATTTACCCTACTTGTGTTATTCCAAACTGATCTTGAGTCCCTTGAACCCTGTGTTTCCAATGGTTTAGGTTTTTGGGTCTGTTTGAGATTTCTTTCATGTAGATCACAATCCTTGATTAAGTGATCAGGACTGTAACATACAAAGCATACTTTACCATCTCTGTACCCAAGTCCCCTTCTCCTAGATCTTTGACCAAAACTATCCTTACTCCTAGGTGATTTGTTTTCAGAAGATGTTTCTGATTTCAAAACAGTTTGCTTCTTAATTTCTGAAAATCCTAGTGGAACCTCTTCATCATCACTATCAACCCAATCTTCAATAATGACCTTGTTTCTATCAGTGTTAGACTTAACAGTATTCTGGGTTTGTTCTTTGTTTTTGATTAAGTCATCTCTGTTTTTAGATTCACAAGATTCATGATCTGTTCCACTAGACTCTGAGTTTTGTTTGTTAATCACCTTATTCCTGATTGCTAGCTCATCTATCCCAGTAAAAGCAACATCTGCCCTAGGTGGTATAATTGTACCTGTGGGTGGAGGTACTGCTTTGTATGCCTTTTCTCTTTTGAAATTTTCATACAAAGGACCAGTCAAAGTTTCATCCCCAGATGAATTGTTACTTTCCTCACTACTACTATATTCAACTCCAAATCCTATAAGTTTTATCAGACAATATTTTTGTTTGTTCAGGATTTCAGTTTGCAATAGAGTAGCATTGCTCCATTTTTCAAGTTTTTCTTTCAATTCATCCCTTTCTTTTATGACATTATCAAGTTCTTTTTGTTTTTCGCCTAATTTCCAATCCCTCATTTTTAAATCATACTCCATCAGTTCATATTTATCACCCCATGCGTATTCATTCTTTTCATGTGTTCTAATTATGACCTCTAATGATTCTAAGCTCAATTGATATCCCTGAATTTCTAACCTAGCTCTTTGAAAATTATCTTTTTCAGTTTGATAATCATTCAACAATTTTTTATAAGATTTACTGCAATTAGAACAGTAGGGTACCTCTGAGTTAGAAGAATCGGTTGAGCTTGTAGCCATCAAAGCAAGAGCAACTGGTGCATTATCAGCTTCTTCGCTCCAGTCAAAAACTCCAAGTCCATCTTGTCCAAGATCCACATGGTCTGCATCAATCTCTATGCTCCAATCATCTTCTTCAATTCCATTCAGTGCCACCATAGCAAAAGTCACAGGATCATCATCAAATTCCTTGGTCCAGTCAATTTCACCTTGGCTGTCTTTTGCTACCAAAGCTTTTGAGTTTGAATCTTCAATGGGCACTATTCTCTTTTCCTTACTTCCATTTGCTCTGTTTGCCTGATATTTAGGTAACTTGCATTCCCTAGCAAAGTGACCCAACTTCTGACAGTTAAAGCATTCAATCTTTGACTTGTCAAAGGTGATTCCATTTTTAGGCTTGAGGTCGATAGGTCTTCCTGTCTTTCTCATGAACTTTCTTATTCTTGCAGTTATCATAGCTACTTGTTTTTTTCACCTCTGATGTCAATTTCTTCCATAGTATCATCATCATTTGCAGCAAGTCTTCATCATCATGAGTTTCAGGCATAGAAGCTTGTTGAGCAAAGAAAGAACATATGATTTCATCTGAGTTAAAAGAAGAGTTGAGAGTTTCTTTCAACTTGCTTGATGAAGCCTGAGCATACCCTTTGGTGATGATTTCAGATTTATCATCAGCAGTACTTTGTCTAGAAGTACTGCCTTGATTTTCAGCGACTTAAAAGCAATTACTCTTTGTGAATTTGAACTTGAAGCATACCTTCAATTCAGCTATAACCTTCAGATTGTTATAAAGATCATCAAAGTCCAATTCATCTAATCCAGGTTGTCCTCTAATCATTGTAGCAACCACATGCCACACAGATGGTCAGACTTTGAGAAAGTCTTGTTAATTAGCAGTCTTCACAGGAGACCTTAGCATCATACATACTCTAGCATCCTAATAATGTTTGGAATCTGTCGTATGCTGGTCTAGCTCTTCTCCCTTTTGTTATGGGTCCAAAACAAGGTTCTCAAATATTGTTTCAAGAGATTCTTCTGCATCTTCTTAGATTCCTTATTACTCCTTCCTAAATCTGGCTTTCTATAGCAGCCCACTAAATCTTGGCATCTTGAAGCATTCATGGAGTCAGAGATGTCTATTCTGGTATTGCAGAGGCAATATGTTGAGAGCTTTCCTCATGGTTTCTCCTTGCATTGACAACAATTGAAGTTTTCAGTGCAGAAGGTTGACCTGAGGAAGAAGCTGGTTCTATTGTAGCCTGGTCACCATTGGTGATTATATCCCATAGAATATGATCAGTAATTGCAATATACTATCTCATCTTTATGCACCATAGGTCATACTCACCCTTCTTGATGATTGGAATTCGTAGTGCAATGATAGATGAGGCAGGAGGGTGGTTTTCAGCTTCAAACATCTTTAGTGTTTTGCAAAGATATCGGATCTTCAAAGTTCTTCTTAATCAGAGTTTCCTCACAAGCTCTGATACCACTTGTAAGATCGATGTACTCTAATATGTGAACCTTTAGCTGTAAAGGTATTCTACTTGAATAAATCCAAGATAATAACTATGAAATGCTGACACTGAATACTATCAACTATGCGGAATCTAACTGATAATATTAAGAAGAACACACAGCAATAATTAAAAGATTACTTTTATTATCACACCTTGAACCTGCCTAACTTTGAAGATTCCTAAACACTATTAATACTAATCGCTAACACTTCTTCTAAGACTTGTTCTAATACTCGTACTCATACTCGTACTCAACTATGCCTTCCAAGGGGTCCTTTTATAGACATCAAGGATTAACCCTATTAGGCTTACAAACCGTCATATATATCTTTTCCTAATACAACTCATCATGTATATCTTCTCCTAATACAACTCTTCTAGAATGTTAAACCTGACATAAACAGTACTTTGATATTGCTAACAGTACTTTTCTATAACTAACAGTACGTTAACATAATGAACAGTACTTTAATATCACTAACAATACTTTGTTATCTGGCAGCAGTACTTTACAATATTTCCTAACAATCATAATAAATTCCGGTGAACTTGTTGGTTCCCAAATTGAACCAAAGATTTAAAAACTTGCCATTTCTCTTACGACGTACGGCTCACCTTGAAAAGTTAAACAAACTAAAAAGTGGGTATAAGGAGGGTTGTTCCGAGGAACTACGACCCGAAAGGAGAAATAAGCTTCGTGATATTCCTACTTCTTCGCTCACCTGTACGTTTTTCATTTTGAGAGCTACCGTGAAGTAAGTAGATTATTTGGTTCAAGTTGTCCTACCTCATTGTCCGTTAAAATACATTGTAAATAAATCATTGAAAAAAAACAAAAAAAATAGTGTAAATTTTCTTTTTATATTTCTATTCTGTGCATGCGTACTCATTCTCAAGCCCGTAAACGTCGACAACAACAAGTCCGACAAACTTCTGTTGAATCACCCAATCTTAAGAAACCAATTAACAATCAAGAAACCTTCAATCCTCCCATAGTTACGATGGCCGATAATCATACTATGTCATAATTACTCGAAGCACCCACCGAGGGTTACGAGAATGCGATCATTGTTCCCGAAATCACCGCAAACAACTTTGAGATCAAGCATGGTCTGATTAATCTTGTTCAAAACAAGCAATTTTTTAGACATGATAAAGAAGACCCACATGCTCACGTCCGGTATTTCAACAAGATCACTTCTACGATGAAGTTCCCAAACAACCCGAGTAAGTCGATTAAGCTTATGCTTTTCCCATTTTCCCTCGAGGGAGCCGCCCGAATTTGGCTTGAAAAAGAACCCCCTCGATCGATTCTTACATGGGATGATCTTGTTTCGAAATTCATTAACAAATTCTTCCCTCCCTCTAAAACAATAAATCTTTGAAATGTGCAAGTTGTGCAAGGTGTGGAACCCCGGTTAATGGTCCGTATTGTCAAGGATGTGCTCTTTTATGAAAGAAATTTAAGGAAGATTTGTTTACATATTATGTTGAAAATGAATTTTTCAAAGACATTCAAGATACTTCTGAGTCATCCGATGACAATACCAACGTTGTTAATGCTCCTCAGGAGCCATTCGTTGGCAATCAGGACCCCGATGAAAATTCCTCACCAAGTCCTCCACACATTGACCATTTTTGTCACGAGTGCGGTGATTCTTTAGGTGGAATCTTCTGTCGACAATGCACTTGTATGTTTTGTGGGAAAGGTGCTCATTACAGTTATAATTGCCCTCCGAAAGTTCCGATTATCTCGAATCCGGAACCATGCAAAAATCAAACCATTGGTGAGCACCTACAAAACTTACAAAGACAACAACAACAATGTCTTCTTGGTACATGCCAAAAATGTGGTTGTAATGAATACAATGGAGTTTGTTTCTATTGTACTATTGGAAATGGAACACCAAGCAATTTTTCAATTCCATACTCTTCTAAGGATTCTCCAAGTGTTGCAAACCATCCTCTACAACCCTAATACGTACCATACTTTGCTGAGTTATGTGGGAATGATTCTTATTACGGTTACGATTGTCCACCTCAAGTCCCGTTTGTCTACAATCAGGACCCGTGTTTTAATCAAAACTTTGATAATTTTCCACAAACTTCACCAAGTTTTCCACAATAATATCTTTGTTGTGAAAATTGTGGGGGTCCTCGTGAAACCTTCCAATGTCAACCAATGAATGAAGACTATTATCATGAGCAAAATTCTTGCTATGATTCAAATTCTTTTGGTTTTGACCAAGTTCAACCCCCGCAATATATCGTCAATAATCCAATCTTCAATTCCCAAAATGAGCTTCTCAGTTCTCAAAATAAGCTTATGGAACAAATGGCAACTTTATGTGATTTGGTTGGTCAAGCTATACAAAATAAGGAAAAAGAAAAGCGAATTGCGGAAGAACAAGCAGCTAAAGATCGATATTGGAAGATTCCTATTTGCTACGATGATGACGAAGATGATACCATTGCAATCACACCTGTATTACCAATCGAGGAACCTGATAACTCTCTAAGTATGGGGGACGAGCATCTTGACACTGTTCCGGCAACAGAATTGGACGAAGTAATAAAGTCTAGTGTTAAGGACCTTATCCCAATCCCATGTGAGTCCGAGGGTATTCTCAACAAAATGTGTGATGTGCCTCTTTGTGAAAATACCACCCCTCTTAATGCTCTTAATGAACATTCTGAGATTGTTGTCAATTCTGACGATGATAATTCTTCAAGTGATGACGATTCTACCTACGGTAAGGATATCTATTATGTTGATGCATCACCTCCCGATGTTGAGATCGTTAGCTTAGAGGCGGTGGAGATTGTTGATCTGAAAGTTGGAAGGATTGATGATGATATTCTTTTAACAATCAAAGACGATGTCCTTCGTGAAAAATTGTTGAATGTCAATCTTCTTATTGCTAAGATCATTGCAGTAAGAGAAAATCCCACTCCATCAACTCTGATGTTGTGATCAGTCAACCTCCACAATATCCTAATCATATACTTGGAGGAGACTAACCAACCTTTTGATAATTCTATTCCCGAATCTGAAACCTTTCATACTTTTTAATCTAGAAGAGATTTAGTAGTGGCAGTCCCACGACTAATCTGAGATATCTCCTTCTTGATTAATAAAAGCTTTATCTACGTTTGATAACGTCATTTTAAAAGAAAGAGTAGTGGCCGTACCACTACCCATGTTGATTTTTCTCAATATGAATTCGTTTATCTTTGATCTTTCGAATGATCACATATTTCCTCCTGCCGATAAGAGATGACTCATAATCATGATTATTCGCCACGGATGACCTCGCGTCACATCAAGTCTCTCCGAATCATGAATGTTTCAAATTTAAGATTGGAGCCTGATCCCGAGAGATTTGACTTCTATTGACCACGGATTCGTAAATGTTTCTACGACTAATGCGTAGAATTGTACCATCATAGGATGACCAATCTTTACTCTTCGCGTATGATGTATGGATTTTCTTTCTTGCTTTTCCTCACAATCCCGTTTCCCACCATATACTTCTCTCCACTGGGAAGAAGATACCATTTTTGATCCCGCATCTCAATTTTATCATTCTTTTATCCAGATGTATCTCATCGGAGTGGAACTTTCATAAAATTCAATGTTTATCCAAACCGCTTGAATGAAAGTCCGATGATGATTTTACCTTCCACTTGCTTCCCCATGGACGAATGAATTTAGGGTCGAGTCAAGCTTGTGACTCGGTTAACAAAAACAAGGCGCTTCGTAGGAGGCACCCCATGCTTATCAATAGTAGTATGTAGTAATAAGTGTTTTTGTGTGAGAAGGCTTACATCTTCCATTACCCGTGTTTTGTCTATGTTTTGTGTGCTTTGTGTTGTATGTCTAGGATTTCCTGGATTGTGAAGACTCTCGTGCTTGCAGTTTTGTCTTTCATCCACAAGAGTTTCACATCCTCAGCTTTATTTTGGGAATCCAATATCCAAATCTGATCGACTAACGTTTTATCTTTTAGCACACTTAATAAACGGCATTAGATTGACGTAGGTGCCCCTTTCAAAACATCGAGGACAATGTTTAGTTCTAGTATAGGGGGGATTTCTGATTTGATTTTGCCTGCAGCCGTTGTTATCATGTAATCCCATTTTTCCCACTAAATTTTTGTAAAAATACCAAAAAAATGAAAAAATTTAAAAATTTTCAAAAATAAAATAAGTGTTTTGTCACAATTTCGACTTTTCTCATGGGTAGAATGAGAATAATTTTTGACTCGATCGGGCGTGTTGAGCCCTAGCTAGTTCCTTAATTGTAGGTTAAGCTTTCACAAATTCTATTGCTTCGAATTTTAATAAGGTGAAGAACAAGAAGTGATAGAGTTAAATATAAGTTTATGTGCTGAGCAAGATTCTTCTAAAAACTTATATGAGTAACTTGTGGCTTTTTCTCCCATTAGCTTTTAATCCACCTAATCATACGTGCTCATTTCAATTCAACTAAGTCAATCGATGTTTTTAGAAAAAGCTTCAAATTTGTAACTTGATTCTTTAAAGCGAGGTTTTTCTGTTCTAGTAATTTTAAAGTTAAAATGCCAAAGAAGCATGAACGAAATATGAATGCAAAAATGCATGAATATTGAAATTATGCCAATGAAGCATACATTTGAGTATATGGAGCAAGTAAAAGATGTGTCGTGATATCCCACTCCGCTAACCACGAGGTGGGGGTTCAAACTAAGACATCTTTACTTCTAGGGATTTGGTGTATTGTGATATCTCACCAGGAAGCGAGGTCTAGGTGAGGGTTCAAACTAAGACACCTATCCTTAGCCATATTAGGAAGAAGGTGTTGATGTGATTTCCCACTACGCTAGCAACGGGGTGGGTTTTCAAACTAAGAACACCGGTCATTGGTTGTGATATCCTACTAGGGAGCGAGGCCTAGGTAGGTGTTCAAACTAAGCAACGCATTCCTAGCTTTAAGAACTTATGATTATGATGATGAAGATGTTGCAAAAAGTTCTATAGTTAAAATTTCGTTCTTTAAAATCAAGTTACAAGGTCCTAATAAGTTGTTGCTTTGAGTCATGATTCATCTTGAATTACGACTATGGAAATAAGTTGATCTATGGTTGAGTTGAAATGAGTACACACATTTAAATCATATATCCATGTTGGGAGTTAAAAGTTCACAAGTCATAAGTATGAGTGCTTAACATTTAGACTTATATTGACAAATGATCTTGTTTAATTGCTTGGTTTGGAACTAGTGAAAAATCGGGGACGATGAATTTATCCGTCAGGACATCCGTAGATTATTCTATGGGCGCTTCTCATTCTATGATCCCAATGTTGATAAAATAAAGGAAGTCAAACAGGTAGTTAAGAAAAGAAAAAGAAAGGAAAATCCAAAAATATTAGGGATAGTTAGTGTACATATAAAAAATGGTGAAAACGGGACTTGTCGAAGCTATTGATTCTTTAGTTCCCCTTGACGAACACTTAGCTACTTTTCGAGGTAATTAGTCGAGGGGGATTAAGATTCTTGGTTTCTTGAGTGTTTACTTCATAACATTGCGTGAGGACACGGCAATACCTTAGTATGGGGGATTTTGGTATGTGCTTAATTACACATACCATTTTCCATTAAAAACGGACTTAAATGGCAGTGTCCGACTATCAAGGATCGCGGTATCTGTAGTCATCGTGTCTTAAGATCCGGATTATCGCAAGTATCGGTGACTATCTATGCAGATTCGGGACAGTGACTGCTCTCCTTATCAAGTACATATCGCTGATATAGGAAAGGGATATCTTGCAGGTGGAGAATTATGCTGATCGTACTTATCGGTGTTAGATCGTGACAGAAATAATTATTAAAGCAGATGCTGTATTCCGCCGCTATAGTGTCGCGCTGAAGCTAGAGGAAAGCAGGTTGCGCGCGCTATCCGCCAATCGCTATCGTCATCGCTATCAGGATCGCTATCTTGTCGATCGCTCGAATATGCCTGGATTTGTGCTAGAGACTGTGTGTCACTGTGTGTTTGATCGGGAGTCGCTATCGTCTCTATCCGACACTCTAGTCGTGATATGCTGCAGTCGTGTCACTTTGCATATTCGCTCTGTCTGTTGATGTTTGTCACGATCTAGATCGTCATCGCTATGGGGAGTCGTATTCAGTCTAATTTACGGCTACGTCGGTACGAGGCGCTGATCGGTCATCGTTATCGTCATGCGCGAGTGTTAGAGTATTCTTACGATGTCGCGTTATGTCTTGAGTGTTGTCGTGTAGTCGGTGATCCGCTATCGCTCTACGTATCGGCACATCGCTAAGTCTGGGGAGAGACGCTACTTCGTGATCGACGCTCTTCGAGCTTAGTTATCGCTAAGTCGGTGAGAGTCGGCTAAGATCTGTGTGATGCGCGTATCTGTCTATGCTGCTATCGGATGATACTAAGGTGAGTACAAGATCCATAGAGACTCACAGTTCGTGACTGATTTCGGCCGCTGATTTATACGCTAAAGTATCACACGGCAACTCGGGACTCGGAATGTGCAGAGAGATTATAAGTTGTATCGTCCTCGCCGCAATAGATCGGCTATTCGTGCCTTGTAGTCGGATTGTGTGTGTTGCGTTCGCATGTCGCGTTGATTCGGGAGTCTCGTACTATAATGTGCGAGTGTCGTGAAGATCTGGTCATTGCTCTAGACGGGATAGCATCGCTATGTGTCATCGCTATCAAGTGATCGTTATTCAAGAAATAACAAAAAAAGAAAAAGCCCACAAGCAAAACAAAAGCCGAGCACGGAATAGAAAAGAAAAAGTCAATCCGAAGTCAAAGGTCAACCAAGTGAAGAAAATACAACTTAAGGGACTAAATTTGCCAAACCTTAAGTTGTATTACTAAAATAACTAGACAAGTGTCAAAATTGCAAACCGGGCAAAGTTTGCATTGAAGTTATATAACTTAAGGGGACAAAGCTGCCAACATACCCAAAAAGCCATCTTTCCCGACGCATACAAAAAACCCAGGTTCAATAGTGGATTGTCATCCTATTACCTTCCTCCTGCAAACCAACTGTCACCCTAGATAAATAATTTTCAAACCACCCTACTATTTCCCCCCCCCCCAGCTGTAGTATAAAGGCCATGTTGGCAATCCCTCACCATCCCCAAGTAATTTCGATGGCTGTGATTGACTCCAAAGAAGCACAAAAGAAATCGAAGGCTGGGATTTGTTTTAGATTCACCTCACACAACAAGCACACTTGATTTTTGTCTCTACAAAGAAACACAGAAGAAAGAAGAGAAGACTTCGGCTATAAATAGAGCCTTTTGTATGCCTTGGAAGAGTTAGTTAGTAAGTTAATTTTTAGTTTTTATCTAGTTGTTAGTTAAAATTTAACTTATTTTTATGCAATTTTATTTTTCCAAGCCTTGGATTCTCTGTATTTCTTTTGCTAAAATCTTTACTTAACTTGTTTTAAGTCTTATAAAACCATATAAGTCATTTGTCTTAACTCAAATCGTAAGAATTTAAGTAAAGTCACAAAAAAGTCCACCCTCAAATATACCACAACTTATTTTATGGATGATAAGCCAGTTCTGGATGGGCTTATGGACTCTCACTAGCTTGTTTTATACAAGCTAGAGCTTGTAGACTCTTTGTTTAACCCTGTTTTGAGCAAGGGTGTTGTAAGTCTCTCTTTTTCTCAATTTTCTTGCTTACTGTGGACCTGCTTATAGAGTTTATTTGTTACTTATAGTTGCTTATTCATGCTTTATCATGTTGTGTAGTGCTTATCCTACTTAAATTTCAGCTCTAAAATAATTTGTGTAACTTTCTTAGTTAGTACTGTTAGTTCATTTGTTAAAACTGTTAGATTAATTTAGCTTATGTAAGTGCTTATTCTTGATTACAATCTGCTTAGAAATGTCTTATGTTGTTATTTGATAATCTGTTTTAAATCAGGTTGAAATAAAAATGATTTTTGAAAACATTAAGGGGTGTTTAGAACAAGCAGTATTAACTCCAAGTTAGTACTGCTGGTTCATTTTCTTGGATTTTAAAGCTAACGGTACTAACTTAAAGCTAGCAGTACTAACTCCAAGTTAGTACCGTTAGTACTGTTGTGTTTCTCTTGTTTAATTTAGCTTAATTGCATGCTGAATTTGCTTATTTAGAGTTAGTCTAGCTTATTTGGATTTGTCTTAAGCTTATTTGAGCTTATTTGTGTTTTAGTTTAAGAGTTTTAGGTGTTTTCACTATTTCTAGCTTTTATGCTTGTTCTAGCTTCTTTTCCTTGATTATCTTTGTGTTCTTTTGCTTATTAGGCTTAATACTCAATCTTTTCCTTGTCTTATTCAAGCATCATTTATCAATTCATCTTTCGATTTTCCATTCTAGCCTCGTTGGGACATAATGACCCGGAGATACTCTATACTACTTCCGGTTTCATTGATCTCGTGGATTCTGATCCTTGTTATGTATTTATATATGTTTGTATTTATTTATATATAAAAAGGTGTGAATATTTCGAGCGAGTCAGCTTATTTCTCAGCTTATTTGATAAGCTTGTTTCCCCAACTTATTTTTTTAGGACCCTTAACCTTTTAGCTATTTTGTGTAATTTTTCTAGAATTTTTTATAAACGTCTAGTATTTTTTATAATTTATTTTGTTTAAAAACATTAAAAAATCATAAAAATAAAATAAAAGTCAGAAAAATATAAACTTTTTAAAAAAAATTTCTTTTGTGATATAGTTTTTAGGAAAAATATTTGTTTTCTTATAGGGTCATTTTTACAAAGTTTCACTTTTTAAAGAACGGGATTCGTTCCCGTTTTTGATTTGACTCGTTTTTTGTCCAAACAAACTCCGTTTTCAATCTAGTTTTTTTTAAACTTCGTTTTTAGTCAAGTAGAATCTATTTTTAGTTTAAAAATTTTTCTAGGGTTAAAATTGCAAAATTTAGGTTTTTGACCCTCGTTTTTCGTGCCCGTTTTAGGGTTTTAAGTTATTTAGCTTTCGTTTTTAGGTTTTATTTAATCGTTTTTGCATATTTAACTGGTAGAAATAGAAACCAATCATAACCTTGTCATATTCAAACACCAATCATCAATCCGTCATTTGATTTTCCATTCAAGCCTTGTTGGGACTTAACGACCTGAGAAATCAAACTTCTGGAAACATATATATTTTATTTTTGTGAAATCTTAACCAATCCTTGACTAAAGGTAATTGGTTGAGAATTTGCTTATATATTATATATATATATTATTGATGAATCAATTTTTTGGCGCCGTTGCCAGGGAGGCTGTGAAACGAATTATCGTTATGTTTGACAAATTGTGTTTGAATTTGTGAATATCTATTATATTTTTATAAAAATACAAAAATATTTTTCATTTCTTTTTAGTATATATTTATAAAACAAGAAAAACCAAAAATATAAAAGCATTATCTTAATCAAGAAATAAAATTCATCAATCATATAATACATTCACTAAAGTATTATCATAATAAATTCCGGTGAACTTGTTGGTTCCCAAATTGAACAAAAGATTTAAAAACTTACCATTTGTGTCTCTTATGACGTATGGCTTACCTTGAAAAGTTAAACAAACTAAAAAGTAGGTATAAGGAGGGTTGCTCCGAGGAACTACGACCCGAAAGGAGAAATAAGCTTCGCGCTATTCCTACTCCTCCGATCACCTGTGTGTTTTTCATTTTGAGAGATACCGTGAAGTAAGTAGATTATTTGGTTGAAGTTGTCCTACCTCATTGTCCGTTAAAATACATTGTGAATAAATCATTGAATAAAAACAAAAAAAATTAGTGTAAATTTTCTTTTTATATTTCTATTCTGTGCATGCGCACTCGTTCTCAAGCCCGTAAACGTCGACAACAACAAGTCCGACAAACTTCTGTTGAATCACCCAATCCTGAGAAACCAAATAACAATCAAGAAACCTTCAATCCTCCCATAGTTACGATGGACGATAATCGTACTATGGCGCAATTACTCGAAGCACCCACCGAGGGTTACGAGGATGCGATCGTTGTTCCCGAGATCAACGCTAACAACTTTGAGATCAAGCATGGTCTACTTAATCTTGTTCAAAACAAGCAATTTTTTGGACATGAGAAAGAAGACCCACATGCTCACATCCGATATTTCAACAAGATCACTTCTACAATGAAGTTCCCGAACGTCCCGAGTACGTCGGTAAAACTTATGCTTTTCCCATTTTCTCTCGAGGGAGCAGCCCGGATTTGGCTTGACAAAGAACCCCCTCGATCGATTCTTACATGGGATGATCTTGTATCGAAATTCATTAACAAATTCTTTCCTCCTTCTAAAACGACGAATCTTCGTAATGAAATCACGAGATTTCAGCAAAGATTTGACGAATCGTTTTATGAAGCTTGGGACCGATTCAATGATCTTCTTAGGGCATGCCCGCATCATGGGTTTTCAGAATTGCATCAACTCGATACATTCTATAATGCCCTAAATTCAAATGATCAAGATTCATTGAACTCCGCTGCAGGAGGTAACTTTCTGGATAAAATGCCTCGAGAATGCCTGAAAATCATCGAGAGCAAGTCCAAAGTTCGTCAATCACGAAGCAAAGCCATTGTTTCAAAAGTGAGTACGAGCTCTTCTACCCCCGCAGTTTCATCCGATGTTGCTGAGCTAAAAGATATGGTTAGAGCATTGATTCTCGATAAGAAAAACCAAACTCCAGCTCCCGCTCCCGTAAAAGCGGTTGAGCAAAGTTGTGTAACTTGCGGTGGTGGTCATTCTTACCAACATTGTCCAGCCACTGATGGCAACATCTATCGTGACAATATCCAAGATTACGTGTCACAAGCCGCCGCAGTTAACTACAACCAAGGGAATGCCAGTTACCGACCTCAGATGGTTGCTAACCAAATTCGACCTCCCGGTTTTCCTCCTATGCAAAACCATCAAAACAACCAAAATCGGGGGATCAGTTTCAACCAAAATCGGGGGAACAATTTCAACCAAAATCGGGGTAATAATTTCAATCAAGGACAAGTTTACCAACCCCAGATTAATCAACCCCCAACTTTTCAAGCTCAAACTTACCAAGCTCCAGTTCCACCAGCACCAGGTGTGTCTAAGCCCGATTTTGATAACTATGTCAAAGCTAATGACGCAGTTATGAAAAATATGCAAAATCAAATGGCAAATATAACAGACTTGATCACCAAATTCGTGAATAGTAATACCGCTTCTACTTCGGGCTCGGGTTCTCTTCCAAGCAACACCATTGCTAACCCGAAAGGTGATGTAAAGGCAATCACTACCCGAAGCGGTGTTTCCTATGATGGACCTCAAGTTTCTTCTCCTCCTAAAGAGATGGAAAATAAACCCGAGGTGACAAAGGATACGGTGCAACCAAGCACCGAAAACATCCAACCTCCGGTGGTCCAAACTAATGACCAAATTGGAGAGCTCGTTGTTGCTTCAAAGACTAAACCAACATTGCCTTATCCTTCAAGGGCCAACAAAGAAAAGCTCCGTGAAAAAGACGATCTTCTAGCTTTAAAATTTATGGAGATTTTTCGGAATCTCCATTTCGAGCTAAGTTTCGCGGACGCTCTCCTACACATGCCCAAATTTGCACCAATGTTTAGAAAGCTCCTCAATGACAAGGATAAGATAATTGAGTTAACAAAGACACCGGTAAACAAGAATTGCTTGGCGGTTATCCTAAAAAAGTTTCCCGAGAAACTTGGAGACCCCGGTAGATTTTTTATACCGTGTGATTTTACAAAGATGAATGAATGCTTAGCCTTGGTCGATCTTGGTGCAAGCATCAACCTAATGCCTCTCTCCATTTGGAAAGATCTAAGTCTCCCAGCTTTGACCAAAACTCGAATGATACTTGAACTTGCCGACCGAACGATTTCTACTCCAACCGGCATCGCCGAGGATGTTTTCGTGAAAGTTGGAACGTTCTTCTTTCCTGCCGATTTTGTGGTCGTTGATTACGTTGCCGATCCTCGGGTTCCCCTAATCTTAGGAAGACCTTTCTTGAGGACGGCACGTGCCTTGATCGACGTTCACGGTGAACAAATGACCCTTAGACATGATGACCAATCCGTGACCTTCAAAGTTGGTGATACTAAGACTTTCTCCTACAATATCATTGAATCGGTTAACCGAGTCGATGTTATTGACATTGCTTGTGAAGAATATGTTCAAGAAGTACTTGAAATTTCTGAAAGTGGCAATCCCACTTCTACTTCGGACCTTATGATCGATTCTCGCTCTCCATCTTTCACTCCCTTCGGAGGAAGTGATTTTCTAATGGAAGAGATCGATGAATTTCTTGAACATGATGATTCAATACCACCAGGTGTTGACGGCATCTATGATTCTGAGGGAGATACTGTTTACCTTGAGGAATTGTTAAGTGTGATCAATAGTGACCCAAATCTCCCTCCGTCACCAGTTTGTGAAATTAATGTGCCTGAAAAGATTAAATCTTCATGTGAAGATCCTCCCGACCTTGAACTCAAAGACTTACCATCCCATCTTGAGTATGCGTTTTTGGAGGGTGATGACAAATTACCCGTCATAATCGCTAAAAACTTGTTAGCTGAGGATAAAAACTGCCTTGATCAAGGTTCACTTAAGTCAACAATCTTGTCATATCTTGGGAAGATTCTGTTATTACAGGGAATAGATCCACAGTTTTGTAACCCATAGATTTTGATGGAGGAAAATGCCAAACCCGTAGTTCAACATCAGAGAAGAGTTAAACCTTAATTTCCATGAGCGTTTTTAAGCAAGAAGTTATCAAACTTCTTGATGCCGGGTTAATTTACCCTATCTCTGACAGTCCCTGGGTAAGCCCGGTTCATTGTGTCCCTAAGAAGGGAGGCATAACCGTGAAGGTGAAACATGAAGAAAATGAAGAAAATGAATTAATACCCACTTGGTTGTTACGGTGATGGCGTAGTTGCATCGATTACCAAAAACTCATTGATTGCAACTCGTTAAAGACCTCTTTCCCGTTCATTTATAGTTCAAGATGCTTGGAAAGTTTAGCTAGAAAAGAAAGAAATGAGTCTATTGCTTTTTGGACGGATTTCTCTGGGCTACTTCTCAGATCCCGATTGACCCACTTGATCCAAGAGAAGACTTTTTTTATTTTTTTTTTTTTTTTTTTCCTTCACTTGCCCTTACGGGATCATTTGCTATGTACATGCCTTTTTGGGTTATGAAATGCACCGGGCACGTTCCAATGGAGTATAGGTTGCAGTCTTTCACAATATGATTGAGAAAAGCATGGAATGATTTCTCAGTTTTTTGGTGTTCTTTCTCCTACTTGCCTTTCCTTTTTAGGACAACAGATCCAAAGGTGTGAAGACGCATTCTTCTGTGCTAAATTGGGGAGAATGGGGAAAATGTCACTTTATGGTCAAAGAAGGTTTAGTACTTTGGCCTTAAGTTTTCTAATTCCGGGGATTGAGGTTGATAAGGCCAAAAGTTGATGTCTATTTCGCAAAATTGCTCATTCCCACTTTCCGTGAAGGGTATTCGCAGTTTTCTCCGGGCACGCCGGATTCTTATCGACGATTTATTCAGGATTTTTTCCTAATCGCACGGCCTTATGACCCACCTCCTTGAAAATAAACTCCGTTTATATTCTCCGAAGCGTATGCATCAAGCATGTGAAACCATTAAGTTGAGTTTAAACCAGGCTCTAATTCTAGTTGCTCCCGATTGGGACTTGCCCTTTGAAATCTTGTGTGCGTGGAAGTGATTTTGCATTTTGGGGCAGTCCTAGGGGCAACGTTTAAGGACCTACAGCCTTCCATGCCGTATACCACTATGCAAGCAAAACTAGGACCGAGGATAAGCACATTCCACTACAACGGGAAAAGAATTACTTTGACGAAGTGTATGCTTTCGAGATAATTTCGGCCATATCTTGTCTTGTCCAAAAGCATAGGGTATACGGACCCATGCGGCTTTAAATACTGCTTGCTACGCAGGATGATAAGCTAGATTGCTCCGGTGGATTCTCAGTGGATTTTGCTGCTCCAAGAATTTGAGTCGTTGCCGTGATAAAAAGGAGCAAAAAAAATCTCGCCCGCAGACACCACCTTTCTTAGACTTGAAAATCCCTATCAAATGTGAGCTCGAGAAAAAAGGAAATTACAGGAATATACTTTCCTATCGAGACCACTGGGTGGTTACTTTCCATGGTGAATGATTTATGCCCCGTGGTTTGTGATTTTGCATACTACAATGCGGGGAATTGGTGATCAAAGGAATGTCGTTCAGGCAGGAAAAGAAGGTTTTTCAAAGACGTCAAACCACTACTTTTGGGTGCGACCACTTCTTGTTTTATATTTGTGCGGATCAAGTGATCCAGCGCGGTGTGTGCACGGCAAGGAATGTCTCGAAAATCTCGAAGCTTGCCATAATGGACCACGAGGGGTCATCATGGTGCAAAAATCTCTCGCAAAAGGTCTTTGATGCCGGTTTCTTCTGGCTCACGAATTTACAAAGATTGCCACGATTTGGTTAAAAACTGCGACTCGATGCCGAAGCGTTAAGGAAAAATTTCACAACGTGATGAGATGCCTCAAAATTCCATCCAAGTTTGTGAAATCTTTGACGTTTGGGGTATTGACTTCATGGGGCCGTTCCCGTCTTCAAGAGGGAACAAATATATACTCGTGGCCGTCGATTACTTGTCAAAATGGGTTGAAGCGAAAGCGCTCCCCACCAACGACGCCCGAGTTGTTTGCAAATTTCTCAAATCTCTCTTCGCCAGATTCGGTGCCCCTCGTGCAATCATAAGTGATAGCGAAACCTATTTTGGGACCATGGGACCACAACTCGCATAAGGTCATGCTTAATACGGAGTCACTCATCGTCATCTCCCACCGCATATCACCACAAATAACGTGTGGCAGGTTGACGGTATTCACAATCTGTTGTTTGAAAAGATTTGAATTGACCATAGGCGAAAACCATGCCCTCCTTGGTCGAATAAACTGGATGACGCTCTCTGGGGCCTTTCCGTTACAGCTTACTAAACACCCAATCGGGGTGCACTCCGTAAAGCTTGTATATGGTAAAGGCATGTCATTTACCGGTTGAGGTGGAGCACAAAGCTATTCTGGGACCTTAAGCATACAAACTTTGATATCAAAACCAGCGGTTGATCACAGATAAAGTTCAACACAATGAAACTTAATGAACTTCGTGATCATTGCCTATGAAAACTCTTTGATCTATATAAGAAAACAAAAGTGAATCATGGACTACAAGATCAAAAACCGTGTTGTTTTCTAACGTCGGTGATCGAAGTCATCCTCTTTAACTTATATTGAAGATTTTCTAGGCGCCAAGCTTAACGACACGCTTGGGAGTAGACCATTCAACTTGTAATCCCAGTTCTTCCATATGGCACTGTCGGTTTCCCAAAACTCTGGGCCAAAGTTCAAAGTGACATGGTCATACGTTTGAAGCACTATTTTGGAGGTGACGTACCATATTGGTATCTAGTCCCTGATCTCCTGACGTTCCCCATGGATAATAAATTTCTGTGGGACGGGTCAAGCATAGCGACCTTAAACAAGCGCTTCGTGGGAGGCACCCCATGCTTATCAGTAGTAGTATTATGTAGTAATGAATAAGTGTTTTTATGTGAGGCGGCTTACCTCTTCCATTACCCATGTTTTGTCCATGTTTTGTTTGTTTTGTGTTTGTATGCTCCGGAATTTCTGATTGTGAAGACTCTCGTGCTCGCAGTTTTACCCTTCATCCATCATGGTTTCTCATTCCTCGCTTCATTTTTGATAATATATGTTCCAAATCTATATCGGACTTACATTTTATCTTTTGGCACACTTAATAAACGGCCTTAGATTTACGTATAGGCTTACCCTTTTTAAATACATCGAGGACGATGTTTAGTTCTAGTGTTGGGGTAGGGATCTTCGATTCTGTTTGTTGACTGTTGCAGCCGTTGTTGTTAGTAATCCTGTTTTCTACAACAAAATATTTTTGCAAAAAATTACAAAAAAAATTGAAAATATTTTAAAAATTTTCAAAAAATTAAAATAAGTGTTTTGTCATAGTTTTGATTTCCCAATGGGTTAGAATGGGGATAAATTTTGACTCAGATAGGGCAGTGTTGAGCCTAGCTTTGTCCCTTAACCATTTAATAAACGATAACTTTATTAGGCTATGCATTCGCGACATCCTTTTATTAGGATTTTAAATCTGCAAAAATACGAGAAATGATAGTGTTATTACATGTAGGATGCTAAACAAGGAGTATTTGGAAATCTTATAGAAGCTTATAAGTGTAAACTTGTCACTTTCTCTCCCAGCCTAACCCCCTACACACCAGAAAGCTCTTAAATCTGACTAATAAATGTGCTTAATTTTGCTTTTAACTTTAAACCGGACGTTTTCTAAAAAGACAGCTCTTTCGGAGACGGAAATATTCATTTTAGTTCAGCCTTATACTTGAGTTTTTAAACGAAAAATTTTCTCTATTACGGAAAAATATACTGCAAAAATGATAAAAATAATGAAAAAAATGATATTGAAAAAAAAGGAAAAAATAAATGAATAACATAAAAATGTAGGCTGATAAAGGTTTACTGATCTTGTCGGCTCACAACCGATGGTGCAGTCTTCAACTTGGCACATAGTGTGTTAAATAAATGCCAAAGTGCAGTCGTAATGTGTTTTCAATAAGAAACCGTGTCCAGACTAAGTCACTACATCTTGTCGGAGGTACGTGGCGGATGTTGTAGTCATGTTGTAAATGATGACGGTAGTATAGGTATTTGCAATAAATGAAAATTAATTATTTTTTTGGTTAAGATTTCTCTTATTATTAAACTCAAGTTATTTTGGAACTAAGATTAACTTGCTTTAAGACATTCAAAAAGTTGTTAGTTGCCGTTCGGTAGATTATTTTGGGATTAAAGTATTCCTCCGTGGGGTGTCAAAAAACATGTGGCACTTAGATGATTAAGGCTGGGACGTTCCGAGAAGAAAGGTCGCTACATGGAATAATCGCACCAATGAGATCATTAAATTTTTTATGTTTGCGTGCTTGAGTAGTATTGTTTATCTAGCGGTTAATCTAAGAATTGGCCTAAAAGGGTTGAACCGTTATCCGCTTTACATTGCGAACATTCTCTGTGGGGTCCTCAACATGATTTAAACTTAAGTCGAACTCGGCTGGGAATTCTATCGGCATATGCTGGTGGTGGGTGATCTAGTCTTTTTCACAGATTTCTTCAGAAATATCGTTTTTTGTGCATAAACTGTACCACTTTCTAAAATTGTCGATCTAAATTTAACTTAATTAATTAAGCATAACCCACTCTAATTGACTAATGGTCGGTGGAGCGAAAAGTTGAAAAGTCCATAGTTATAAGTAGTGTTTGCATTTTTTACTTGTACTTAGCGGTGATTTCGTTTTTTACGCTTAGCTTGGGACTAGTGAAAATGATGAGGGACGATGAATTTATCCTATTCGGACATCCGTAGCTAGATCAATTCCTATGGGGCGCTTCTCATTCTATGAGCCAGTGATTGATAAAAATAAAGGAAGTCATTAAGTTGTTTTAAGAAAAGAAAAAAGGAAAAAAAAAATTAGGGCATCTTTTGTTGTACATAATAAAAAAATGGTGAAAATTTGATTGTCGAAGATATTGATTCGTTAGTTCACCTTGACGAACTCTTTGCTACTTTTCGAAGGTTATTAGTCGAAGGGGGATTAAGATTCTTGGGTTCTTAAGTGTTTACTTCATTAACATTGCGTGAGGACACGGCAATCTTCTTATTATGGGGGGTTTTGGTATGTGTTTAATACACTTCCCTTTTCAGTAATAAAACGGCTTTAATATGAATAAAAATACCAAAAATACATTGTATTTGTATGTTTTGCATTTGTATTATGCAGGAAACGGATATTCAAGAAATAGCGACGATAAAGCAAGAAATCGAACAACACCGAGCACGGAATGAAAAGATAAGTCAATCAAGCCAAAGTCAGTCAAAGTCAAAAAGTCATCCAAGTGAAGAAAATACAATTGAGGGCACTAAAATTCGCAAAACTCAAGTTGTATTACAGATTAAAAAGAACAAGCGGCTGAAATTGGAAATTGGTTGAAGCATAACTGAGGGGCATATTTGCTGCACAACTTACCAAAACCATTTTTCCCGCCCAACAGAACCCAAGAACCAATCACGGGTTCTCTTTCTCCCCTTTTTAACCACTGCAACCATGAAAAATTCAAAAGGACTAAAACACCCCTCTCCCTACACTTCCTTCCCCAACTTTATAATTTGCCATGTTGGCAATCCTTCACCATTTTCAAGTAATTTTGATGGCTAGATTGACTCAAAAAGAAGCACAAGAAGATTGAATGGCTGAGATTACTTTTATCAAGTCCCTCACACAACAAAAACACCTTGAGAAGCTCTCACAAAAGAAGCACAGTGAGGAAGGGACAAGTATGAGAGTCTTTCGGCTATAAATAGAGCCTTTTGTATGCCTTCGTTGAAGGCATCTTAGGCTTATCTTAGATTATTCTTTCATTTATTGTAATTTATTAAGTCATTTTAGCATTTTATTCAGTTTATTTTACTGCCTTGTACTCTTTTTAAGGATTAATGAAAGTTTGAAGTTTATGAGTTAAAAAGTCAAGTTTTTAAATTCAAGTGCTTAAGTGTTTGGTTTGTGTTTAAAATGTGTTAAGAAGCTCTCACTTAAGCTTATTTATAAGCTGTTTTCATTACGTAAACTAAAAACAGGCTAATTAGTTAAGAAAAAAAAATCAAAAAACTCCTCACTCAAATATACCACAGCTTATGGATGATAAGCCAGTTCTGGATGGGCTTATGGACACTACTAGCTTGTTTTATACAAGCTAGAGCTTGTAGATTCTTTGTTTAACCCTGTTTTGAGCAAGGGTGTTGTAAGTTTCTCTTTTACTTATTTTTCTTATTTACTGTAGAACTGCTTATAGTGCTTATTTGTTACCTATATTTGCTTATTTATGCTTTATTATGATGTTTAGTGCTTATCTTGCTTAGTTGTTAGTTTAAAAGTGATTTGTGCAAATTTCTTAGTTAGTACTGTTAGTTATGAGTTATAAATGTTTAGATGATTTAGCTCTATTTAAGTGCTTAATTACGTGATTGAAATCTGTATATAAGAGTCTTATTTTGTTTTTTGATGATCATGTTTTAATAACTTAGGACCAATTCAGCTTAAAATAAAAAGAAAAAATGATTTTTGAAAACTTTAAGGCGGGGTTTGGAACAAGCAGTACTAACCCATAGTTAGTACTGCTAGCTTCCTCTTTTGGGATTTTCAACTAACTGTATCTAAACTCAGGTTGGTACTTGGTAGTTAATACTGTTAGTACTGTTAGTTCATTTTTGCTTATTAGCTTATTATTTCTGCTTATTCAAGATTTGCTTAGCTTTTTAGAGTAGATTAAACCTATTTTCGTTAACTGTCTTTAGTAGAGCTTATTTAAGGTTATTTGCCTTTTCAAAGTAATTTCAAGAGTTTATCAGTTGTTAGTTTTTTAGCCTATTCGCCATTCTAGTTTATTCTAGTTGCTTATTCTTATGCCTGAGTGCTTATTAGGGTTAGTTAAATATCTGTTTATTAGTTTATTTGCTTTTCTCTTATTTTCATTGTTTCTTATTTAAAGCCATACAGCTACTTAATACTAAAGCATAAGCTCAGTATAACTCAAAGCTAGCAATTAGTTACTAACGTCTGAAGTTAGTTTATGCTGAGTTTCTCTTGCTTAATTTAGCCTTAATTGCTTGTTCATTTTGCCTTAGTAGGGTTAGTTTAGCTTATCTAAATTTGTTAGGCTGTTCTAGCGTATTTACCTTGCTTATTCTTTTATTTGCACTTGCTTATGAGGTTTAGTGCACACCCACTTGTTTGTTTCATTTTCAATTTGCATTTGTTTGTTTCATTTTCAATTAAAGCCTATCTGATAATCACCATATCCCATAATCTTCGCAACTTGGTCGTTACCGAATTTGACAGTACCGAGAAATTTATGAACGAAATTGGTGAGCTGAGAGCGATCTCCGGTCATGTGCTTGGAGCATCCGGAGTCCAAATACCACAAGACGATTTAGACAACCTGCAATCGATAAGAGAAGAAGAAGATGGAGCAACTGAAGTATCGGATCCCCGAGATGTACCGAGTTCCATTCTGTTAGCAGTCATAGATTTTACAACCTTAGGTTTGCTATTTTAAGCAGATTTAGGTACTTTAGGTCTCCTGGTATACACTATAGTTAATACATGTTTAGGTGCAACTACTTCAAGAGGAGTGGGAACCCTAAGAGGCATTTTTTTAGTGGCGGTTAACCTAGTTAAAGGGCACACATTTCCAACTAAGGTAAAAGTCCTTCCAGTGGGTTTCCATTTATATCCAACAGAGTTAAACACTTTACTAGTAGGTTTCCATTCTTTTCTCTTTTTATTTTTCTTAGAGGCGGATTTAGCACGCACGTTCATACTATTCACATGATCAATTAAACACATAGCATGATTAGCATCAAACAAACATTCATTGCATATAGAACAAAGAGCCTTAGCACCTTTAACAGGATGCTTAACATGTTCATTACAGACATTTTTAGAATCAGAGTTCCGTTTATTCAAACTAGATTTAACTTTCCTAGATTGGACTTCTACTTTATTCTTCTCATTACTACTTGGTATTCGCGAAATCCTATCATTCTTTGTATTGCTAGAAGGCTTTGATCCGCTAGCACTAGTAGTAGGGTTTACTCCTGTAGAAGACAATAGAGGTCTGTTAGTTACTTTGGGAATGTTGCCTGATGATGTGACAGTGTCCACAAATCGAACTGTTTTCTTCTTGTTTATAGGCGTGACCGCAACTAACTTCTCACTAGGTTTGTGAATATCAGGGCAAGTTTCTCTAACATAACCTAGCAACTCTTGAATCAACTTAACATACATACAGGTTGAGTAAGATGCACTATCTAAAGGGTTTCGTGATTTAGCTTGTTCAAATACCTCCCTAAGAATAGCAACTTGTTCCATAGTATGCTTAAGATAGTATTCGTGAGCTTGCCTATTATTCTTAACCTTAGGAGCTAAAATTATTGGGTCAAGCTTATACATTCCTGGAGCAATAGTGGTAGCATTATCAACTATGTCCTTTCCTTTTAATTTTCTAAGATCATTTTTTAATGTTGTTATGACAAACACTTTTTTCTGAAGTTGAGCATTTAAATCAGAATTTCAACAGACTTTTGATTTACTTGATTAACCAAGGATTCAGTTTGTTCTTTAGCACGAACACGTTATGGTTTAATTGAATCATAAAGTTGTTTATACGTCTATTTCAAATGCTCATTTTTAGCAATTAGTCTTGTCACCCTATGTTCCAGTTCAATGTTGATAGTCTCAATTTCATCAAAGTCCTTTTTCACACTTTCACTGGTAGAAGTTTCAATGATACGTTTAATGTGTGCTCTCAACTTCTTGATTGTTGTGTCTTTTGCTTGAAGCTCAGCTTTTAAATTGTTTAATTCAAACAATTGATCAAATAAAGGTCCAGTTTGGTTCACAGATATGTTATTCTTTTGAAAAATTCCTTGATGATTTTGCATTCCAGTTTTCATAAAAATGCAGTGTGTTCAAGGGGGTTTTCCAGAACATCTTTGTTTTTGAATGTCTGATTTTATTCCTCATCTTTTAAACCATGTTGTGTTGTTTGAAAAGCTCAGCTTCAAGTTCGAGACACTTGTTGCACATTTCTACGTAATTCACAGAATCATTCATACCAACAGAAGAATTCACTTTCACAGAATCACATCCACAGAAGAATTCACAACAATATTCACAATATCTTGAGAAATGATTTGATCCAAGAGTCGATCGTTTTCAATCAAAAATTGTTTCTTTTGAATTTTAAAACACTGTTTGTCTACATGATACTGTTGAACAGCAGCTTCCATCTGGTTAAAAACTGTTTGTACTTCCGTTACCTCATTTAAAAGATCTTTATCAAAAACATTAAATATGTCTTTTAAAGTCTCTAAAAATGGAATTATTTCTTTTTGAAAAACAGCTTTAGTGTGTTCAAACCCCCATTCCCCTTTTGTTAAAGCATTGGGCGTGATCCGCTTTTTCACCACATTGTCAAATTGGCTAAGATGGTATTTAAGCTTTTTAAGGCTTGTATTAACCAGGCTTACCTTAGGAAGTTCCTGAAGAGCCTCAATTTTGACAGGCGAAGAAGTAGAAAATTGATTGTTTTTTTGGGTAGTAATAGTGGTAAAGGGCTTGGTCATACATTATGGTTTAATTGAATAATAGAGTTGTTTATAAGTCTGTTTCAAATGCTTATTTTTAGAAATTAGTTTTGCCACCCTATGTTCCAATTCAATGCTGATGGTTTCAATCTCATCTATGTCCTTTTTCACACTTTCACTGGTAGAAGTTTCAGACATACGCTTAATTTGTGCCTTTAACTTCTTGATTGTCGTGTCTTTTGCTTCTAGCTGAGCTTTCAAATTGTTTACTTTAAACAATTGATCAAATGTAGGTTCAGTTTGGTTCACAGATGTGTTATTCTTTTGAAAAATTTCTTTATTGAGTTGCATTGCAAGTTCAAAAGAAATGCAGTGTTGTTCAAGTTGAGAAAAGCTTTTTGAAAGTTTATTATACTCATCTTTTTCAACCATGTTGTGTTGTTTGAAAAGCTCAGCTTCAAGTTCGAGACACTTGTTGCACATTTCCACGGAATTCACAGAATCATTCATACCAACAGAAGAATTCACTTTCATAGAATCACATCCACAGAAGAATTCACAACAATATTCACAATATCTTGAGAAATAATTTGATCAAAGAGTCGATCGTTTTTAATCAAAAATTATTTCTTTTGGATTTCAAAACACTGTTTGTCTACATGATACTGTTGAACAGCAGCTTCCATCTGATTAAAAACTGTTTGTACTTCCGTTACCTCATTTAAAATATCTTTATCAAAAACATTAAATATGTATTTTAAAGTCTTTAAAAATGGAATTATTTCTTTTTGAAAAATAGCTTTTGTGTGTTCAAACCCCTATTCCCCTTCTGTTAAAGCATTGGGCGTGATCCGCTTTTTCACAACATTGTCAAATTGGCCAAGATGGTATTTAAGCTTTTTAAGGCTTATATTAACCACAAAATGAGACGGCTTAGAATATGGCATCTCTTGCACACTTTGATTTAGCATATCATTATTAGTGTTGTCAGAGATTGGTACCTCGGAGAGAACATCTAATCCGTAACTAGACAAGTTGGCCATAAGAGCTGTTTTGGCTGTAGAGATCTCGTCACAGTCAGAATCATATGCATCCAAATCATCTGCTTGATAAGCTGCATTATGTGTGATGACCGACTGTGTAACTGGACCTTCTGCAATACCAGGATCTGCCAAGAATTCCAATTCTTCCTCATTAAGAACTTTACCATTTCCTTGAGCTTTGACCAATAGAACTTTTTCCCTCAACCACATAGCATCCCTTTTCCTCTTTGGCTTTGAACACTGTCTTGCCATATGACCTTCCCTTTGGCAGTTAAAATACTTCACAACCCTTTGTTGACCTGATTAATTCCTTCATGTTCCTGAAGTATTAGCTCTTTTTCTTGAAGTACCAACAGCATAAGAATTTTGTGTCCCCTGAAGTGGTTGAACAGTCACTCTTCCATCATGAATAGTTGCTTGTTGTCTTGGGTTGGATGAGTTTCTTAGCTAATTGTTGGTAGATGGGAAATGAGATGTGACGACAGTAGACAGAATTGACTCATTTGTTGAATGGCTGTCAATTGGGTCTTCTTCTTGATTAAATACAGGAAATGCTAGATCGGAGTCTATTTGTGGAATTTTCAGTAGGGTGTGTCTGTTGCTTAAATATGGAGACGGTATATTCAATTTGAGGAAACCAAATATGGGGTTTGTGGTCAAGCCTCTTGAGGTACTTAGATTGTGTAAGCATTTGGTTTCGGTGTGATGGGGTAAATGATTGTTGGTGTGTATAGATAAGTAGTTGAGTAATGTTGTGTGGGATGATTTGATCCATATGGAGGAGACTGAGATGGTGAAAACTGTTGTTATTGTTGAAATGCGGGTTTTTGTATGTAGATGGATAAGTGTTGATGTGTAGATGGTGTAATTTGTTGATTTGCTAATAATGCAAGTGATCTTGACCGCGTTTCACGCATGAGACAGACTTTTTGGCAAGGAGCTCGTGATTGTTTCAAAGATATTCATGAAGATGATCAAAGTTAGTAGTATGCAAATCTTTTACAAGCTTGACGAAATCAGTCACAAACTTACTCCATTCAGGTGTTGACTGTTTAAGAAACTTGTATTAACTTGAATTTGCCTCCATATTTCATTTTGTTATAATGTTTATGTCATTAATTCAGCTAAGTGATCTCAAGTATTATTGATGAAGTGATTCCACTTTTATGTGAGTAAACTATCTAATGCTCTACAGGTTTACACTATCTCTTCCTGCTTAGTCAAGAATGCGGAACTATGCATTAGAAGTTAAACTTTTTCCGATAGATCCTTGGCAACTCTGTGATGATTAACAAGTGAATAGATATCAGATTAAAGAATGATATTAGTTGCCTTGAGATCACAATCAGCTTGGATTTTCTCTGTAGCAGACAATTCAACATATTTCTTTGTCTTGGTCACCCCATTTTCTTTAATAGTAGGCCAAATGAGTGGACCGTGTTCTACTGATACAAGTATCATTCTTCCGTTCTCTCTGTTTTGCATGTACAACTCCATTATACTTTTCCAAGAGTCATGCAGGTCTTTGTCCAACATTGGTGGACGATTGTCATCACCAGAGAGTATCATGTACTCAGCAAGAGTATTCTTTTGTCCAATTGGAATGATTGAATCCATTTTGATTTGATATCTGATTAAGATGGAAGATGATCGAACAGTTGCTACAACTACAAAGTCAATTCCAATTAGTGATGCTGAAGTAGTTACTACTGCCAGTGCCAGTGTTGTAATTCCAGACGAATTGTCTCTTGCTCAAACTTTGATTAAGATCAAAACTGCAAAACCCAAGCCTGTTACAACTACTGCTACAACAGTTACATCTGTTAGACCAAGGGCTAAGGGAATTATATTTCATGATCAGTAAGAACACGTACCTGTATCTACAAAAACATTTTCTTCTTCACAATCACAACTTCTACAAGTAAAAGACAAAGGCAAAGGCAAAGGAAAAATTGTGGAGCCTGAAGTACCTTTAAAGAAGAAAGATCAAGTTTCTCTTGATGAAGAAATGGCTAGAAATCTTGAAGCTCAGTTACAAGCTGACCTTATTGAGGAAGAGAGGCTTGCAAGGCAAAAGGAAGAAGAAGCCAACATAGATTTGATCGAATCATAGGATAACACAGAAGCTATGATGGAGGTAAACTTTGAATTAGCTCAGAGGCTACGAGCAGAAGAACAGGGAGAAATAACCATTAAAGAAAGATCAAGATTATTTGTAGAGCTCATGAACAAAAGAAAGAAACACTTTGCAAAACTTAGAGCTGAAAATATAAGAAGAAAGCCACCTACCAAATCTCAAAAGAGAAATCAAATGTCCACCTATTTGAAAAATATGGCTGGATTCAAACATAGTCAGTTGAAGAGCAAAAGCTATGATGAAATCCAGAAGTTGTTTGATAAGGAGATGAAAAGAGTAAATACTTTTGTGGACATGAATTCAGAAGTAGTGAAAGGTAGTAAGACAAGAACAGAGGAAAGTTCTAAAAGAGCAGGGGATGAACTTGAGCTTGATAAGTCAAAGAAGCAAAAGATAGATTCGCATGTAGAAGCTAAAAAAGATGATGATCCAGAAGAGGAAGAAATGAAAAAGCATATAGAGATAGTTCAAGATGAAGAGGAAATAGCAATTGATGCTATACCTCTAGCCACAAAACCTCTAATGATTGTTGAATATAAGATTGTTAAAGAAGGACAGAAGGGATTCTATCACTTGATAAAAGCCGATGGAAGTTTAAAAAGATATTCATCAATGCTTAGGATGCTTCAGGGTATTAACAGAGAAGACTTAGAAACTCTTTGGAAGTTGGTCAAAGAAAAGCATGGAATAAACAGGCTAGTTGATGAATATGAAAGAGTGTTATGAGGAGATTTGAAAGTAATGTTTGAACATGACATTAAAAGTGATGTATAGAGAAATCTACAAGGGTACAAAGTGACTGTTTAGAAGCTGTTTGATAAATGTGGAGTGCACTTTGTAAGGTTTAGAAATCTACATATCTTTATGTTGGTTGAGAAAAGATATCCCCTTACACCAATAACAATCTCAAACATGCTGAACAAGAAGGCTTCAAGCTGACCACTGGAATGAGATGTGTTATCAACTTCTCAAGCTCTTGGTAAAGCAACAAAAGAATCCTGGAAGTGTTTGAATGTATCCTCTTGATTATGGTAAAGACTTTTTACGAAGAAACCTAAAGATTAGGAAGATGAACATCAAGTTTAGGGGAGGATTGTTAGGATTAAAAGACTTCATGATGATCTTAGAATTGCTACGGCTCCAGGTAATATTAGTGCTTTATCAAGCATAACTTAGTATTGGTTGGAGATACTAATGAAAAATCTGCTAGTAGTTATTAATGGCTGGTATAAAAGTTTACTACTGGCTAGGATATATTTAAACTAAAAAACTTTTGTTAGTAATTAAAGTTACTGCTGCAAGTAGAAAGTATAAGACATCTCAGAGGATAAGACTGAAAATATACTAAGTAGTTACTACTACTAGTACAAAAGTTAGTACTGCTAGTGTATGTTAGTACTGCTAGAGTAAACTTCTAAGTAGTTAATGTGCTTGTGCTCATTAAAACTGCTGAATGATTACAAGTGCTAGAAAGGTTTAACTGGCTGACAGAGATAAGATCCGAAAAGCTTATCAGAGAAGAGTTAAAGAATTGATTGGAGAACAAAGAAAACTTACAAAAGATATGTATCTTTATTTGTAAATGAAATGATATTAACAATTTATTGTTTAAAAGATTATGTTTGTTTATAGAAAAGATCATGATCTGATTATAGGAAGTATGAAAGCCTTGTAGACTCTTGTTATAAAAGGAAGTCCTAGACATATTTTAGAATATATACATCCATATACGATTTAGAATATTCAAAAGCTTCAAGGTGTGTAAACCAAGTACTAACAAAAGTACTCGTATTATTGATCTTCTAATAATAATGAAGCTTTTTTGTTACATCTTTGTTCATTCATGTATAATAGATACATTCATAATTCTTCTAAGAAATTGAAGAGTAGATTCTACATACTCTTTAATATACACACAAAGTTTCTTCCATTTTTATTTTGGATTTATCCCAAGTAACAAACTCTTTTACAAGCTAAAGAAAAGATCTTAAGTTGGGATCCAGACATATTGTTGTTATTTAGAGTTGCATTAAGAAAATCTCTAGCTGATCAAACCCTTCACTTTCAGCGGGTTTAGCCAAAATGCGACTAAATTTTGAGTATCAGCAAACTTAGGGTCCCTTCCATTGTGTTGGGTATTTGTGACAACCATGATTTGAGTAGGTAGTTTAAACCATTAAAAGATGGCTAAGAGGTTCATTTTATGTGTGAAGTGTTGTACAATGTGAATTTTAGTGGGCTAAGTGAGTTAAATATGTGCTTGAATCATTTTGAGGTTATGGCATCCTCATTTTGAGTGGTTTGAGTTTGGTGTTTACAATATTCCATTCGTTCACAGTGTGGTGATAATGGAGTATGAAAGACGAGTGCATGCATTAATACGTCAATACTTGGTTTTAAGGATATAAGCGTTTTAAAAGGAATTGTTTATATGAGAAAGGAATAATTGGTGTTGAAATATGGAATTGTAGTATTTTTGGAAAGTTAGGTTTAATGAAAATGAAAAGTAGTTTATTTTAAAAGTCTAGTAAATTGCGTTTACGCGAAAAGGTATGCGCAAATAAGCTTAGATTTTTATAAAAACTTAGGGTAATGTTAGTAAATATGTAATTAATAAATAAATAAATAAAATAAATATATATATATAAATAGGGTGTAGGCCGGCTAGGAAAGAAAAAAATAAAGCCCAATCCTACTACAACTCTAATTAGGAAATTATCTACACTATATATATAAAATAAAAGAACCCAAAAACGAAATTTCCTCCTCCCTATTGAAGGTTCGGTCGACCACAAGAAGAAAAGAAATTTTTTTTTAGGGTTTTGTTCTTGTGAAGAGAAATCAAGGTTTAGGTATGTTTTAATTAATCTTTTGTTAATTATTAATCTTTAATCATGTAATAATTATTATGATGGAATTAGGGTTTTATAAAATCTGTAAATTAATGATGTTTAATCATATTGCAATAATTAGGGTTTAATTAGGATCATATGGGTGTATTCGTTAGGGTTTAGATCGCGTTAAAACTTGATTTAGATTAGGGCAGAATTTAGGGCTGTGTTGTTCGGCTGATATCTCAATGATGGGAATAGCTTTTGTTAAGTTTCTGGTGTCTATGATGTAGCTCAGAGAGTCTAGTTTCCAGAACATCCAGCCTCGAAATTTTTTTAAGGTCGGGAAGTCATTCAAATGTTGGTTACGAGAAAAGTTGTCAAAGCAGTAAATTCGGGTCAGATTTAGGTCAGATTACGAGGTGTAAAACCCCCACTTAAAATTTGAATTAGGATTATCCAACCTACAGGAGTTTAGTTCTATGTGTCTATTAAAAATCCCCCAAAGGATAGCTTCTGATTTTGAGTCTAAGTATGGTTTTTAGGTCCAAACTTTTTAGTGTCCGATTAGATCCGAAACTGAGTAGCTAAAAGTTTGATTTTATTTGGGACACTTAAGAGTGGAAATAAATTAGTGGAAAAATCATGGAGTTAGTAGACTCATGTTATTGAACCTGTGATGTTTGGTAAAATTTATAAATATAAGTAGGTATGGTTTAGAAAATGGTAAAGTGAGGTCAAAATTCTGCGTTTTCGGGTAAATTGTAAGACTTTGGAAAAGTGTGTAAACATGTTGGTTAAAATTGGGCATGGTGTCGTGGTGACCCATGAGGGTAATTAAACACCTTAGACATCAATCATATGATTATTACAAGGGCATAAGCAATTGGCTTGGTCGCATGTAACACGTGTTTGTTTTGATTGTTTAGATTTGTGCTAGTGTTTGTGGAAGCTGCAAAGCATCAGGTGAGTTTCATAGCCCCTTTTTCTTATGTTTTCTTGGGGTGAAAATGATGCTATGAGTATTAAATGTTTTAGTTACTGTGATAATGTGTTTTAAATGAGGCATGGGCTATACGAGACTATTGTATGTTATGTGCTACTTGCTAATGTGATATGGATTGTTGTGCTTGAGCGTGACCGTCTCAAGGCATTGTTGGATTGTTAGTGGTGAGCGTGACCGTCTCATTGCATGTGTATGTTGTTGGAAAGTCTTCGCCTACTTTGTGGGTAAGATCCTTGGAGGTGATCAACTCCTTGTGATATTGTGTGGATACGGTACCAAGAGTCTGGAATTGGGGACATCATTCCTCTCCATGACTATGTTGTTTGTGGATCGTGGGACACGTTCCGTTCCCTTGTTTGTGATGTTGAGCGTGACCGTCTCAACATGGTTTGATGTGATTGCATGTTAGCTTGTATGATAGTTCGTTGTATGTCCTGCTATGCTATGTTTTATTTATCACAGTAATTACAAAGCGAGTTATTGACGTGTCTTAAACCTATGACTCTCACCAACATTATGTTGACGTTTAAGCATCATTTTCAGGTGAGCATCATGGAAATAAAATAGAGAGAAGTGGCTAGAGAGAGACCTTAGGTTGCATTGCGGAGTTTCTCCCTTAGTTTATGTTTTGCATTGTTTGGATGATTAAATGTTTGGTTATTGAATTGCTTAGGTGTTGAATGTCTCTATATTGGCGAGAACCTCCTTTTCTTCAATATAAGACGCCTTTGAATTTATCGATTTGTTTTGGGTATTTTCATGACACTTTGTGTCTATGTTTTGTTTATTTCATGCATATTAGTTTCTCTATATAGACACCATTGTGTTGTGATGATATCCATTCTCGTTACGCCTCGCGTTTCCGCCTTGGCGGGGTGTGACAGATTGGTATCAGAGCCAAGAAATTTTAGGAAAAAGAAAAACATTTTTTTGATTATTTTTGAATGTATTATGGATTTAAAAACTAAATTTAATCTAATTAATCTAAAAAAAATAGCAAATTAAGTACTAAAATTTGGAAAAAATGCTCTTTAAGCTTAGAAAAAGTCTAAAATAATATAAAAGCAAAGAAAATATTTTAAATATTTTTATTATTAAAATCCTATTTTGTAAATTTAAAATATAGCTCAAAATGAAAATTTTAGATCTAACAGAGTGTAAAAATGATTTTACTGGATGTAAACCTAAAGCTATTTTTTATAAAACTAAAAACTATTTTTTTGTATTTTTTTGAAACTTTTTTCTATTTTTTATTGATTTTATAAAATTTTAACTTTTGAAAATTGATTAAAAATAAAATTAAAGTGGAAAATCCTAAAATATTCAGGAAAATCTTAGAAAATAGCAGGAACACAAGAAAAAATAGGAAAAACCAAAATTGCTTAACGAATAAGCCCTCAAATGAGCTTATTATGCTACGGCTTATTTATAAAAAGGAAAATGAAAACGTGTACTAGGATTTAAATTGTGAGAGATATGAATGGATGAGCTATTGAAGAAAACTGGTTAAGGCGTATGTGTTGTGTGTGGGAGGTCGTGGTTCGAGTGTGGGCAACCCCTTTTTGCTATTTTTTTTACTTTTGAGAAAAACTAAATATTAGGACTTAAAAAGGACACTAAAATAAGCATATTTTAAAAAAGGGACTTAAGATGAAACCAACGTAATAAGACTCTAAACAGCTTATCAAAGCTGCTGTTACATAAAGTAAGGTTTTGGGCTTATTCTCACTTAAACAGCTATAAACAGCTCAAATTAAGCTCCAAATCTAAAAATGAAAGTGTTCTAAAAAGTTTATAAGTTGCTTAATCTAAAAATGAAAAAAAAATAGAGCTTAAAATACTCAAAGACTACTGAAAGTGATTATGAAAGTGACATACTCAGGAAACTAATCAATAAGCTCAAAACCAAATTAAGCTCAAATGCTCAAAAAGCAAAGAACAGCAAATGAGCATTTGCTAAACTGACCAAAAAATCTTATAAACAATAATTTAAAGCAAGAAAATCTACTACTTTCAGAAGCTTGATCTAATAATTTAAAGCTAAATCTTTTTTGTAACTATTTTTGGCATTTATGGTTTTAGAGTGACTTTTAAAGCAAATTAAGTAGGTTAAATTATATAGAAATGTAAATTAGACTTAATCTATATAAGAGCTATAAACTAAATCTAAACTCCTATTTGAACCTATGCACCTAAGACGTACTTTTACTTAACTACAAAATTAGGTCCTAAAAGTGACAGCAGAGTACTAAACTTCTTGTTAGTACTGGTGCACTTTGCATCAAGTGAAAATCAAAAGTGCTGTTTCCTAAGGGGAAATGCCTTGCACTTAGCACACTTCAAATAGAGTGTATAAACAAAAATGCAGCAAGATCTAAGCTTTGAGGCATAGATCCATATGTTTCACAGCTGAAGGTTTAGACAAAATGCCGGCCCCCCCCCCCCCCCCCCCCCCCACCCCCCCCCCCCCCCCCCCCTCCCCCCGCCCCCTTAGTGTGGCACTCTTATATTAAGCTTAAAACTTTCTAAATTTCCATATATCTTTTATAAAAACTCCATTCCTAATGTTTGTTAACTAAATTTAAAGGCTGTCTCAAAAAGGTTTTCACAAAATTTTTGACTTCTTGATAGTCCATAGTCGCTTAATCCAAACACTCCTTAACCACTTTGACAGAATTGGTCTTAACTAAATTGCAAATACTAACTTATAAGCACTAACTTACCTGAGTATTTTTAGCTTATAACAACCTAACTAACATGCATTAACAGAGCTATTAAGCATAATTCTAGATTAAACTTAATTTTACTATTTTTGTTTTTTATTTGTTTTTTAATGACAGAATTGAAACTATAGATCTATGCCCTTTTAAGCAAAAACAGATTCAAGTTAATGACTATTAAGCAAAAATGAAGAGAGATAAGCTCAATTAAGACCAACTTATAAGCAGATAAGCAAAATTAATAAGCAATCTAAAACTAATAAGAGCTAGAGACAAGTAATTAATGAAACTTAAAAAGAAACTTACCAAAAACCTTTTAGTCAACAAAAAGGGTCCCAAATAGCAGCTACGAGCTCCCTTAGCTTATTAGTAAGCTAGGGTAAAGTCCATTGTCTTCCCCTTTCAACCATCTTCCAAATGCTTTCTCATAAGTCCATAGCAAGGTAAATATATATTAATTTTAAGCTGTGATTATTGGTTAAGTATATTAAGGCTATTGAGTCAAATTTAGCTTATAGGGATAAAGAGCTTATGAGTAGCTTATGGCTATTTAGCTTAACAACTTAAGGTAAATTAAGAGCTTATTAAGTAAACAAGAGAGCTTAAAAGAGATTAAAAACTACTGAATTCATTAATAGAAAACTTGATTACAATACTTGAAAGAAAATGTTACAATGATTTAAGAAATTAAGCTAGAAAAGTAAATTAAGCTAAAAACTACCCTAAGCTACCCTTTTTTTTATGTGAAGAGCGTGAGGCCTATTTATAGCCTGCCTTGGATCCTTCTAGCCTCTTGAGCCATTCCCCCGCTCCTTTAAATCACCACCTTCTATTTATCCAATCATTTGAGAATGATTTGTAGCCGTTTGATCAACCTTAGGATTCACATGGATTGCCAAGCTGGCATTCCAATTATTCCTTGTGACGTTTGTGTTAGTTTCTGAGTGAAAACCAAATTGCAAAATCTTTCATTCCATTGTGCTTCTCATAGCCTCGAATCCAGATTCATAAAGAAAACCCCTCCTGCCCCCCCCCCCCAACTGCTCCCCCCCATTACAAAAAACCCCCCCCACCCCCCCCCAAACCCCCCCAAACCCCCCCAAATACCCCCCCCCCCCCCACCCCCCAGAGAGCCTCTTGATTGCTTAATGAGATTACTTGATTTGACTAAACTCTCTCTGCCATCTTGTAAACGAGCTCTTGAATTGACTTTATCACCCCTCAATTTGGATTTGCCCCTTGTTTACCCATGGTTAATGTCGCTCGGGGAACGATATGGTAAATAGTATATAAGGATTCGCGCGTTTGTTTTATAACGAAAATGGGTTAATCAGTTTGGACTTTGCCCTGCATTGACTAATTGGCCTTTGTCTTTGTTTCTCTATTTCTAGTTATAAATAAGTTTTAGAAATGCAAGATCCAGTCCTTGTGGTTTATGGAAAAGGTCTCTAAATGGGCTTAGGGGTTGTGGGTGTGAAAGATTACGGGTAAGGCCCATTTGGGTTTAGGGGGGGGTTGGGGGGGGGGGGGGGGGTGGGGGGGGGGGTGGGGTGGTGACCATTTATGATATTTTTCTGTGAAGTATGAGGGCTTTAAGTGGAATATTTTGGGCAGATTGTTGACTTTTATTGACCTTGGTTTGACCAACTTTTGACTGAGGGTTGACTTTTTCCTGGCGTTTGCTTCGGCTTTTGCTTTACTCTTCCGTTCTTGTGTCCGTGCTTGCTTGCTTTTGATGGTTTTCTTGTGATTTTTGATATATCCGTACCTGTACACACAAAACACAAATACAAGCATATTTTTTCCATTTTTGGTCTGTTTTGGGTTTATTTGGGCTATTTTAAGCATAAATGGATATGTGTATTTGGGCTATTTTTGGTCTGTTGTGGATTTTGGTTAGTTTTATGGGTATTGTTATGACACTTTGTGTCTATGCTTTACTTATTTATTTCATATAGATTTCTCTATATAGACGCCATTGTGTTATGATGATATCCTCTCTCGTTACGCCTCGCATTTCTGCCTTGGCGGGGTGTGACATATTCGGGTCCAAGATCTAAGCATTCCTTATAAAATCCTAATGTTTTGCTCATTACACACTCCACTCCTCTTCTCTTGTCATCTTCGTTCATAAGGTAGACTGATTTTGTGTGCTCTTTTTCTAAGTCCGACAGTGAGTTGTATTATTCTATCTTATGTGGCATCTTATAGGCAACTTTATCGATCCCGTTAATGAATCTTACAACACCTTCGGGTGGGTCGTGAGTCATGTTGGATATTTTCACAAAAGGTTTTCCTATTACTACTTGTGACAACCTAGGGTCTATAATTAAACGACTATCCTCAACAATCATTAAGTCTACGATATAGGTGAAGTTTCCTATGAAGACATGCATTCCTTTGATCCTTCCTATGAAATTGCTAACTCCTTTATTTGAGTTTTCCCTAGGGTTAAGTTTTCTTCTCATGATCCAATTATATATCATCAGGGTCGTGATATTTAGAGGAGAGTTAGGGTCAATGTAAGCTTTTTCCACATGCACATGCCCAATGTTGCATGGTATATTGAGGTTTGATGAGCACCCTTCCGTGATGATGGGGTTCCTTAGAAATATCGAAGGGATTGGGCCACATATGAGGTACTTGTGATATGCAAGTTCACTCCTAGTCAGGAATATGTCGAAATACTCTACCTCATGTTCTCCTGCTTCGGGTTCCTCCTCATGGGAATCGTCGTACTTCTTGATTAATTCAATAAACATTACGTCGTCGTCATCCCCTTTAGTGTAAACAAGTTCGGTGTTGGATGATTGGGGAACCAACCCGAGCGATTCAAAGAATGAATTGAGTTTGAGGACTTTTTCGCTGATAAATGAAACTGATGGATTGGGTGGCGTATAGTGGTAAGATACGATACACCATTAGATAACCATCTCTAGATTTTTTATGACAACCAAGAATGAATTTTTCAGATTATTAAGAAAATTTCCATTATTTATTTTAAAATGATTTTTATACTTAAATTGACTTTCTTAATTTAAATCGATTTTTATAAAAACATTATTTAATTTGGTCTTTCGAGTAAAGTCAAAAATTGGTATAAGAATTTTCGTCTTTAGTATTGATTTTTATTATTTGTCATGGTACGCTTGTTGGTTTTCTTTCGTTGCGTTTTCACTCGGTGCATATACGTATCATTTCTTTCAAAGGATTCTTATGTCATTTGATCCACGTCTACTTGCATATGTGGAATCCCCTATATGCATTATAGCCTTTGACTCGATATTCGTTTGTTATCCTATTCGATTGTTCGTAACCCTTAGAGTTCGTTGATACCGTTGAGTCTGGAAGCTTTGATGTGCTTGTGGGAATGGACCGGTTGTCCAAGAGGAAGTTTGGGATAGTATGTCATGAGAAGGTGGTTAGGATACCGTTGGAATAGTAGGAAACTTAGGGTTCAAGGGGAACGTACTTTAGGAGCCGCTAAAGCTTTAATGAATGTGAAGGTAGATGAACCGAAAGTGGGTGATATTTTTGTTGTGAGGGATTTTGTTGATGTGTTCCCAGAAGATTTGTCGGGATTACCACCACAATGACAGGTTAAGTTCCGCATAGATTTGGTTCATGGAGCGACGTCAGTTGCGAAGTCTCCATATCGTCTAGCACCCTTGGAAATGCAAGAATTGTCTGAACAACTTTGAGAGTTGCAAGACAAGGGTTTCATACGACCTAGTCATTTTTCGTGAGGAGCACCAGTGTCGTTTGTTAAGAAGAGAAGCATGGAGTTCATTTGAAGTTAGTGTTGGAATTACTGAGGAAGGAGAAGTTGTATGCTAAGTTTACTAAGAGTGAAGCAGTGAAGAATTAGGAAGTACCTACGACACCATCCGAGATATGATTATTCTTAGGATTGGCAGGTTACCTACCTACGTTTCATCGCAAACTTTTCTAAGATTGTTAAACCCATTACTTCCCTAACTGAGAGGAATCAGAAGTATGAGTGGGGCGCAGAACGAAAAGAGGCTTTCCAGACTTTGAAGAATGATTTGTGTGACGCTTCGATAAATCAAATGTAGTGGTTGATGCGTTGAGTAGAAAGGGAGAGTGAAACTAAGACGAGTAAGAGCAATGTCCATGACTATCCAGTCAAGTGTTAAGGATAAGATATTGGCTACTTCAAGTGAGACATCCAAGGTAGAGAACGCGCCAGCAGAAATCCTACGTAACCTAGACCAACAAATGGAAAAGAGGGTAGATGATGGTTAGTACCTTATGGATTAAATTGTATAGTGAGTATGAGTACGCAATTCGCAACCATCCAGGTAAGGCAAATGTGGTGATTGAGGCGTTAAGTAAGAAGGAACGAGTGAAACCTAGATGTGTTCGAGCGATGGCTATGACTATTCAGTATGGAGTAAGAGGAATGATACTAACAGCCCAAAGTGAGGCGTTCAAGCAAGAGAACGTACTCACAGAAATACTACATGGTTTAGATTAACAGATGGAAAGAAAAGGAGACGAGAGTTTGTATTTTATGGATCGTATATGAGTTTTGTTAGTAGGGAATGATGAGGACGGTAGTAATGGATGAGGCTCATGCATCATGGTACTTGGTACATCCGGGAGCGGATAAGACGTACTATAACCTTGGAGACATGTATTGGTAGCCACGTGTAGAAAATATATAGTTACCTATGTTAGCAATTGTTGGATTTGTTTAAGAGGTGAAAGCTGTGATGTCGAAGACTTTTGGCTTACTGCAATAGCCTGTGATACTTGAGTAAAAATGAGATAGAACCACCATGAATTTTATCACTAAATTTCCAAGATCAAAGTAGTGAGTATGATGTGATTTGGGTGATGGTCGATAGACTGACCAAGTACTCTTTTCTAGCTATAAAAAATTTCAGACTGTGAAGTTGGCAAGGATGATATATGAGAGATAAATAGCAAGGAATGAAATTTAGTGATGATTAACTTCTGATTGTGGATGATGATTTTACCTCGTGGTTTTGGCAGATGCTGCAGAAAGTGTTAGAGACACGATTGGATTTGAGTACTGCTTAGCATCCTTAAGCGGATGGACAAAGTGAACGTATGATTCAGACTTTGGGAAGATATAATGAGGGCATGTGTTATTGATTTTTGTTGTGGTTATCATTCGAGCATTTGGAGTGCTCCGTTTGAAGCATTGTATGGAAGGAAGTGTAGGTCACCTGTTTTATGGGCTGAGATTAGGGAAAGTAGTTTGATTGGACCTGAGTTGGTTCAAGAGACGACTGATAAAGTGGTGTTGATAAAAGAGAAGCTCAAAGCGGCGTCGAGAGCTTGCGCTCACTACGCTGACTGTGTTTGCTTATAGGCGCAAACGTTAGAGTGTTGAGTAGGAGAAGGGTTATGCTAAATGTGTCGCCATGGAAAGGTCGTAATTCGCTTTGGGGAACAAACCGGTAAGTTAGCACGAGGTATGTAGGGCCATTTGAAAATTTTTTGAAAGGAGTCGTCTGTAGCGTATGTTAAGATGTGACATAAGGATTGAGTGGAGTACATGACACGTTTCATGTATCAAACCTAAAGTAGTGATTGGCGGATGCTAGTCTACATGTATCATTGGATGAGATCGAGGTTGACAAAACTCTTTGTTTTGTTGAGGAACCTGTTGAGAATAGTGACTGTGAAGTTATGAGGTTAAAATGTAGCAGGATGGTGATAGTTAAGGTCCGGTTTTGGCTAGAAGCGAGGTCTTTAAGACTTCAGGTAAACTGAGTATCCACACTTTTTCGTTGAGCAAGGGGTCATTGGGAGTTGTAGTTGAAGTTGGGTACGTAAGGTTTCTTGTAGACATTAGTATGCCCTTAGATGTGTTTGTGTGATTTTGGTTAAAGTTATTTTATGAATAAACTTGAAGTCGAGCCGATTTTTCAAAAACGTTAGGATTTGTAACAACTTATAACTTGGGTTCAAGACAGTTCTTGTTTGATGAGTTGCGAGACCGAGTTGTAAATGACATTGTTACACAACTTAAGGTTTTTGACGAGTCTCCTCGATGACGGGCGAGGTTCAGGTAGTTGGATATTTCTTTTCGTTTAGAGCGGTTATGCTGCAATGCGTACCCTTTTGTGGGTAGGAAAAGTGGTTAGCAGTAAGATATCTTGTGAAAGTTAGTTGGAATTCAAAGTGTAACTTTGAGTTTTACATGGGGGGGTTTTTTTATGGGAAGGACTACTTGAAAAGATAAGTATCCTCGATTAATTGTTTGTGTAATGATAGAGGTTGAACCTTTGGTTTAAGATCTCGGGACGTGATTTTCCTAAAGGAGGGGGTACTGTGACAAACCATGACTGAGCAGGGTTAGTCAAAACCGTTAGTGTTGACTTATGGTATCTGTTTCAATATATGGGTTATTGGTTATGTGTTTTTTGTGCTAATATGTGTTTTTATTATCGTGGTTTTGTTGGGATATGTGAGATTGGATAATCAATTCCATTGAGCTTGATGTTCAATAGGATTGATTTGTAGTTGGATTTTGTGAGTTCATTTCGTTCACTTTTGTGTTGACAAGGAAAATGATTTGGTGTTAGTAGTTAGAATTAGAATGAAATGTGAATTTCTATTTTGGAATGTAGAGTTAAAAATAAAAAATGAAAAGTTATTTAATTTTAAAAGTCTAGGTAACTTGCGTTTATCGTAAAGGTACATTCAAATAAGCTTAGGTTTTTATGAAAAACTTAATGTTGACAAATAATTAATGAAGTTGATATATATATTATATATTATTATATATTTATAATTTATATATATATATATATAAAAGGGAAAATCGGCCAAAAAGAAAGGAAAAGGTAAAAAAAAAAAAAGGAAAACAAATCCTACTCTAATTAAAATTGGTAAAAGGATATTTATCCTACTCTCTCGCGCGCGAGCGCGCGCTATACCTTATAATTACCAAAAAACCCTCTCCCCTTTGTTTTTAATTTGTCCCAAGGCCAAATTTTAATCAAAGGTGGAAATGCAAGGAAAAAAAGAATTTTTTCTCAAGTTTGGTGATTTTTGTGTTTCTAGATTCGAATATTTGAGGTATCAATTTAATCCTTTTAGGTACCTTATCATTCAAAACATGATAATAATATATTATAATGGATAATTAGGGTTTATAACATCTGTAATTAATGATCATAATAAAATGTTATATGATTAGGTTAATTGAAGATCAATAAGGGTGTATTACGTTAGGGTTTAGTTCGCGTTCTTAAACTATGATTTAGATTAGGGCAGAAATTTGGGCTCTGTGTTTTTCGGCAGTTATCTCAATTGATGGTTATAGCTTTGTTAAGTATTCCGGTGTCTTATAACTGTTTACTATCAGAGAGTCTAGTTTCCAGAACATCTGGCCTCGAAAGTTTTTAAGGTCGGGAAGTCAGCCAAACGTTGGTTGCAAGAAAAGTTGTCAAAGCAGTGAATACGAGTCAGATTTAGGTCAGATTACGAGGTATAATACCCCCAATTAAAATTTGAATTTAGCTTAGCCCTTCAATATAAGTTTAGTTCTATGTGTCTATTAGAAATATCCCTAAGTTGAGACCTCTGATTTGGAGTCTAAGATGGTTTTTAGGTTCCAAACGTTTTATGTGCAAAAAATCCGAATTATGGGGACGCTTTTGAAGTTTGATTTCTTAAGAGTACTGTGCAATGTAAATGGTTTTGGGAATCATTGAGGTAGTTAATATACTATCATAAATGAACATAGGTTGATTTTTGGTGTATTATGAAATTATAGAGGTCAGTAAGCTAGCCGGTTTTGATTACGTATAAGTCACAAGTTAAAAATTCTGCAGTTTTGAACAATTGTGATAAATAGTGAAACTTGTTAATGAAAAGTGGTTAAAGTTCGGTATGGTGTCGGGGTGACCACCATGGGGTTAATAGAACACCTTAAGACATCCATAATTATTATTTGTTACATGTACAATTAAGCATTTTGCTTAGTAGCGTTGACACCGTGTATTTTGTTGTTGGATTTGTGCTAGTTGTTTGTGAAGTTTTTTGTTGGCTATCTATTGGAAGAAAAGGCTAAGCAAAGGTGAGTTTCCTAGCCCTTTTGTTATGTTATTTTGGGGTGAGAATGATTGCTTGTCTTGTTGTCGTGTTTAAAAGGTTTATTATGCTTGTTGTAGTTATGTGTATGTTGGATCGGCATGAGGACGTACTCAGAGTTGTGATTTCGGGACTTCGGATAGGTATGCCTACCCAGTGTATGATATGTTTGGTATTGTGGATCCCAATATGCAAAATGAGGTTTAACGGTGGTAAGACTGCGTGAGCTAATATGAGGTCATGTAGAGCACATATGTAGATGATATGATTGTGGATCGTGGGCACGTTCCGTCCCGTTATTGTTAATTGTTGTCATGAATTGTTTTGGTAATTGCAGCAGATAATTAAAAGTTTATTTTTGGATATTGTTGTATGTCGTAAACCTATGATTCTCGCTCAACTTTATGTTGACGTTTTAAGCATTATTTACATGTGAGCTTAATGGTGATAAGATAGAGCGAAGTGGCTAAAAGAGACCGTAGGATGCTTGGAGTTTATTTATGCTTTCTGTTTGAATAAATGCGTTTGCATGAATTGTCTGGATTATGTTTTGCATGTCATTTATTGACGATAGGCCTTCTTTCTTCATTAATTAAGACACGTTAGGTTTTAGGGGATTTTTTATGACACTTTGTGTCTTTGCTTTACTTTAATTTTCATTTTAATATTCTCTATATAGACACCATGTGTTGTGATGATATCCATTCTTGTTTACGCCTCGCGTTTCCGCCTTGGCGGGGTGTGACAATCTAGACTAGGATAAACTAAATTAGGTTTTGGTGGCATAAAATTCCCAGTATAGTGTTTTACACTTATCCATTATTTGTCGGTCTAGAAGTTTACTTAGGCTTTTTGATGAATTTTCAATTTTTTGTACAGTAAGTTAAACCTCATCCTTTTCTTTTATAACCAACTCTAACTTCCTTTTAAGCTCTATAATATCTAAATCTCTTAAATAGACTTCACGTTTTAAGAGTTTTATATCTTCCTCATATACAGACTTATTTTTCTTAAAGACTACCAGTCTAGCTTCTATAGATTCTAAACCAGTTTTATAAGAGACGACACTCATCCTAGCTGTTCTTAAGTCTTTAACTAATTGTTCATTTTGTTCTTTTAGATCTTTTACACTTTCTAAACAAGATGAACAACAATTTCAGTCATTAGATACCTCAGAGTTTGTAGAAGAATTTGAACTTGTTGAAGAATAAGGCATGAGAGCAAAATTGGTTGAACCTTGATGTTATCTACTTGAACGTGAGAATTCAGTATATCAATTGAAACAAAGCAGCTTTGTCACGTAACCTGGGATAATATGACGAGTCTTAGTTTGATTATCAAATCTTCATAATGTTTTATCATGTTTGATTGATTATTTTATGGATATAGTGTATCACTGTTCGGGCAATCATAATCTAGAGGCCACGCAGTATTGTTTGAGGAGTTAGGGCACTTTAAATCGTAAACCCAGCAAACTCTTCAGAACAAATACCTAAATGGAACCCCTCACATGAATTTCCCTAGTATCGTGATACGATATGATTTTAATGTTTCTTCAAAAGTTAGTTGATGATAAATTATATTTTATATGAAACGTATTTAATTTAGAATGCGTCGATCGTTAATTAATAACGATTAATGTGTCGGGTTTCAATAAAAACAAGTTTAATAACTTTTATTTATATTTTTATAATTTATATAAAAATATATTATTTTATATTTTTAAGAATATTAAATTTACAATATAAACCCTTGATTTATAAATATTTACAAAACTAGTCCTTTTAGTATTTATCAAATAATCCCTTGACTTTATAACTTGGCAAAACTTACCCATGAAGTTATAAATTTATTAAAATGACATTTTTAGCCCTTGTAGTTGATAATTTCAAAAAGTTACAATATATACCCCTGTGCATGGAAATTATTACAAAATTAGTCCTAATTTGCATGCAAGCTATTTTTAACATTCCAAAAGATATTTGAAGGTTATAGCTTATTAATATAAGCTAAAATAAGATGTTTTAACGTAACAAAAGTTTAAAATCACGATTCGTTAAGCCAGAAATCAAAACGGGTCGTTTTAGGGTTTAATAACGAAAACGCGTAGGTTTTTAATTCAAATCTTATCAAGACTTAATAAATTGATTATAATATTGCTAGTTAAGCTTATTAGGATAGATTTTAACAATATTATACAAGTTTAGCTTATAGATTAATCAAAAACATAGAATTAGGGTTTCGGGTGTACGGTTTTGGATTAAAAAAAGAAAACTCATGGTTTTTGGGTTCAAAAGCTTTAACAAGAGTATATTCATGATCATTATAACATTATAAGAGCATGGGAGCAGAAATGAATCATAAGGAACCTGGTTTCGAGCTTAAATGGTTGAAAATGGGTCGAAATGGGTCGTTTTCACTCGTACGCCTAGGATTAGAGCTTCGAGGCTTCAAGGCTTGTTATCTTCACTTGGTTTCTGCACTTGGGCCTTCTTAGAACACTTATTTATCAATTCTTGGTAGCCATTGATGAAGATAGAAGAAAGAAATGATGGTGTTAGTTAAATGAATGGGTTCGCCCCCCTATTTATACTGTACAGCTTGGTGGCCAAGGAGAGGTGTGCAAGGTGTCTTGATCTTGGAGGGGCTGACATGGGAGGTCTAGGGGTGACATGGTGAGTCTAGGGTAGTAGCTAGGGCGAGTTGTATGGTGGTTTTGGTGGTGAGGTGGCCGCGGGTAGCTTAAAGCCCAAGGGAGGTGATGTGGCTAATTTTCTAACCAAGAAGTGAGCTAAGCACCTTGGTAAGCTTCTTGGGAAGCAAGGTGCTGCATCATGGAGGTGCTTGAGCACATGGTTGCATGAAAAATGGGTCAAAATAAGCTAGAATGAGGTCGCGGGTTCATAAGGCTCGAACTAGGGTTTTTGAGCTTGGATTTCGAGTGCATTTGATTATTAATGATAGATTATGGATTCTAAGGTTTTTATTAAGAGTTTATAACAATATTTGATTAGTGGTTTGAGTTCAAAATGGGTAAAAATAGCAAAATGGTTTGCGGGTTAGAATTAGGGTTCGTTTAGGGTTTCTATGATTTAATTCTTGTACATTGTTGTTAAAATGATGAAATGTGATTTTGAAATGTTGTAAATTATGTATTCATAACTTATTTGGGTAATGGTTTAGGTTTAAAACGGATAAAAACCAATAAACGGGTCATGGTTTAGAAACTAGCTCGGTTTAGGGTTTCTTAGTTTATAATTCATGTAATTCATAAAATGAGAACAAATATGAAGTGTAAATGAAGTGCATGACTTGCTTACATCTTGTACTTATTAGTTTGTACAAGTTTCTTAGGAAAACGAAGGTAAAACGGCTATTTTGGATATTGTGCATTAATGACTTGTACATTATGCTTTAAAGGACTTGTACATTCATCTTGAATGTTTACATTACCCAAAATTAGGGTTTAGGCATAAACGTTAACGGTTTATGTTCATATGATTATATTGTCGGGAAAACTTTATTAAATAGATAACGTACATGTTATAGAAGATAATAGATTATTGACTTGATATGATATGATGTTTGCTTGATGTAAACATAGATAGAAATAGGCATAGGTCGTTATGTTTGCTCGTTTACTTTAGTAATACAAGTTACGTTGCATAATGGAATAAAAACAAAAAAAAAATATTCCAGGGAAAATGCTTCTTATTATAATATATGGGAAATTACATATAAGTTAATGCTGCTAGTGAAGAAGTTAGTACTGCTGAGTTAGTTAGTACTGCTTACGTGATTTGTATGAGATATTTTGGTAAAAGATATGTATAAGTTATTTGTTTAGAAGATTATGATTACTTAGGAAAGTATTGTAAGCCGTTTAGGACTTCTTGGTGTATAAAAGGAGGTCCTAGGGCATAGAGATTGATATACGAGTACCAAAAAAAACCAAAATCAATCTTAGTCTTAGCTTCAAGGTCTTTGTAACCCTAATACTATAAGAGTATTCGTATTATTGTAATATTGGAGCTTTTGTTTGTTAAATTATATGTTCATATAATTACTATTTCATTGATAGTTCTTCTTAATATTAAAGATTAGATTCCGCATAATCTTTAATACATTCAAAGTTTCTACTATAGTTGTGTTAGATTTATCTAATATAACTAATCCTTATACAAACTTAATGAATTTGATCTATTAAAGTGGGATCAACAAAATTCAAGAAATGATTTTATAAAATTCTTATGCTAGAAAACATCAAAGCTGAACACCTTACGAAATAGCATGTATTCTATCATAAGCTTGGAAAGTACACAAATCTGTAAATAATTCTCGAAGGCAACAAGGGTATTATGGTTTAAAGGGTGATCAAGGGTTAGGATAGACATGGGATACACATTTCATGGTTGATAATGTAAAAACACAAAACAAATAGTCTTAAATAATCTAAAGTTGTTATAACTAGCTACTGTCCATCCATGGTCACATGAGTCACCCAGTCTAAAAAAATTATCTTCAAATGAATGGGTGTTTGTCACCAGAGTAGGAATACCTCTTGTTGGATCCTACTTTCAATAGATCGAATTCCTAAGTTTGTTTTAAGGTTTAGATTGTGTTAGATTTATCTAATATAACTAAACCTTAAACAAGCTTAAGGAATTCGATCTATTGAAGTAGGATCCAACAAGAGGTATTCTACTCCTGGGACAACACCCATTATTGAAGATCATATTTTTAGACTTTGACTCTTGGACCCATGGATGGACAGTAGCTAGTTATAACAACTTTAGATTATTTAAGACTATTTGTTTTGTGTTTTTACATTATCAACCATGAAATGTGTATCCCATGTCTATCCTAACCCTTGATCACCCTTTAAACTCATAATACCCTTGTAGCTTCGAGGAATTATTTACAGATTTGTGTTACTTTTCCAAGCTTTGATAGATACATGCTATTTCGTAAGTGTTCGGCTTGATGTTTTCTAGATAAGGAATTTATAAAATCATTTCTTGATTTGTTGATCACTTTAATAGATCAAATTCATTAAGTTTGTATAGGTATTTGTTTTATTAGATTAGAATCTAACACAAATATGTAGTAACTTTGAATGTTTTAATGTTATCGCGAAATCTAATCTTTAATATTAAGAAGAAATTATCTCATATGAAATTAGTAATTATATAAACATATAATTTAACAAAACAAAGCTCCAATATTAAATATACGAATAATACTCTTAAAGTATTAGGGGTTACAAAGACCTTAAAGCTAAGACCTAAGATTGATTTTGGTTTTTTTTTTGGTACTCGTTTATCAATCTCTATGCCCTAGGAGCACTCCTTTTATCACCAAGGAGTCCTAAATCGGCCTTACAATACTTTCCTAGTAATCATAAATCTTCCCTAAAAATATAACTTATACATATCTTTTACCAAAATATCTCATACAAATCACGTAAGCAGTACTAAAATAACTCAGCAGTTACTATACTTCTTCACTAAGCTGCATTTACTTATATGTAATTTCCATATATTATATATAAGAAGCATTTTCCCTGGATTATTTTTTTTTGTTTTTATTCATTATGCTAACGTAGCCTTGTATTACTCAAAGTAAAACGAGCAAAACATAAACGACCTATGCCTATTCTATCTATGGTTTACATCAAGTTAAACATTATCATATCAAGTCACAATATCTATTATTTCTATAAACTATGTTCGTTATCAATTTAATAAAGTTTTCCCGACAATATAATCATATGAACATAAATACCGTTAACGTTTATGCCTAAACCTTAATTTTGGATAATGTAAACATTCAAGATGAATGTACAAGTCCTTTAAAGCATAATGTACAAGTCATTAATGCACAATATCCAAAATAGCCGTTTTACCTTCGTTTTCCTAAGAAACTTGTACAAACTAATAAGTACAAGATGTAAGCAAGTCATGCACTTCATTTACACTTCATATTTGTTCTCATTTTATGAATTACATTGATTTCTAAAACTAAGAAACCCTAAAACGAGCTAGTTTCTAAAACCATGACCCGGTTTATTGGTTTATTATCCGTTTAAACCTTAATACCATTTACCCCAAATACAGTTATGTATACTTAATTCTACAACATTGCAAAATCACATTTCATTCATTTTACAACAATGTACAAGAATTAATCATAGAAACTAAACGAAAACCCTAATTCTAGCCCGCCAAACCTTTTGCTATTTTTACCCATTTTGAACTCAAACCACTAATCAAATATTGTTATAAACTCTTAATAAAAACCTTAGAATCCATAATCTATCATTAATAATCAAATGCACTCGAAATCCAAGCTCAAAAACCCTAGTTCGAGCCTTATGAACCCGCGACCTCATTCTAGCTTATTTTGACCCATTTTTCATGCAACCATGTGCTCAAGCACCTCCATGATGCAGCACCTTGCTTCCAAGAAGCACTTACAAGGTGCTTAGTCCACGTCTTGGTTAGAAAATTAGCCACATAAAACTCCCTTGGGCTTTAAGCTACCCGCGGCCACCTCACCACCAAAACCACCATACAACTCGCCCTAGCTACTACCCTAGACTCACCATGTCACCCCTAGACCTCCCATGTCAGCCCCTCCAAGATCAAGACACCTTGCACACCTCTCCTTGGCCACCAAGTCTTGTACGAGTATAAATAGGGGGGCGAACCCATTCATTTAACTAACACCATCATTTCTTTCTTCTATCTTCATCAATGGATACCAAGAATTGATCAAGAAGTGTTCTAAGAAGACCCAAATTTGTGATTCCCCAAGTGTTAGAAAAACCAGTGAAGGATAACAAGCCTTGAAGCTCGAAGCTCTATCCTAGGCGTACGATGTGAAAACGACCCATAACCCATTTCGACCCATTTTTGAACCATTAAGCTCAAACCCAGGTTCTTCAAGCTCTCCTACTATTCTATAATCCTTATAATGTTCATATGATCATAAATATACACTTGTTAAAGTTTTAGAACTCAAAATTCATTCGTTTTCCTTTTTGATCCAAAACCGTAACTCATAAACCCTAAATTCATGTTTTTAATTAATCTATAAGCTAAACTTGTAAAAAGTTGTTATAATCTATCCTAATAAGCTTAACTAATGATATTATAATCACTTTATTAAGTCTTGATAAGATTTGAATTAAAAACCTACGCGTTTTCGTTTTAAAACCCTAAAATGACCCGTTTTGATTTCTAGCTTAACGAATCGTTATTATAAACTTTCGTTACGTTAAAACATCTTATTTTAGCTTATATTAATAAGCTATAACCTGCAAATATCTTTTAGAATGTTAAAAATAGCTTGCATGCAAATTAGGACTAATTTTGTAATAATTTCCATGCATAGGGGTATATATTGTAACTTTTTGAAATTATCAAGTACAAGGGCTGAAAATGTCATTTTAATAAAGTTATAACTTCAAGGGTAAGTTTTGCCAAGTTATAAAGTCAAGGGATTATTTGATAAATACTAAAAGGACTAGTTTTGTAAATATTTATAAATCAAGGGTTTATATTGTAAATTTAATATTCTTAAAAATATAAAATAATATATTTTTATAAAAATTATAGAAATATAAATAAAAGTTATTAAACATGTTTTTATTGAAACCTGACACATTCTCCGTTATTAATTAACGATCGACGCATTTTAAATTAAATACGTTTTATATTAAACGTAATTTATCATCAACTAACTTTTGAAGAAACATTAATATCATATCGTATCACGATACTAGGAAAATTCATGTGAGGGGTTCCATTTGGGTATTTGTTCTGACAAGTTTGCTGGGTTTGTGCCCTCTCCTCAAACAATACTGCGTGGCCTCTGGATTATGATTGCCCGAACAGTGATACACTATATCCATAAATTAATCAATCAAACATGATAAAACATTATGAAGATTTGATAATCAAACTAAGACTCGACATATTATCCCAGGTTACGTGACGAAGCTGCTTTCTTTCAATTGATATACTGAATTTCCACGTTCAAGTAGATAACATCGTGTTACCATACAGACGCATTTCATTTGATATACTTTTGTCATCAATCAGATTTCCCTGTACTATACTATTAAGGTGAGTTCATAGCCTCACTTTTAAATCTCTTATATTTTATAAACCCGTGAGGGGGATACATGCTTAAACCATGAATACAAGTGTTTTCTAAATGTATGCTATCCAGATATGTATGCTATCCAGATATATTATTGCCTAAGTAGCTTCCAGTGCCATTATTTCCATATCATGAACCATTAATTGCTTACGAGTAAACGCAAGTATTGTGAATAGATCTATTGGGGGTGACGGCTCCCGTTTGTATACCCATTCATAGGGTAGCCAAACGCACTATATTTGACCTAATGGGTAACCTTGGCAAGTTACCTTTCCACGGGGACATCTGTTCTCCAACCAATGTCACTACGGTGATTTTCCCTGTTAACGTATTGGTGTCATGAGCTTAGATGCAATAATAATGTTCTCCATGATAATTGTCCCTGCAATGCAAATATTTCCTTTATGATAACTTGTATTCAACTATTACATTTCAAACCTATGAATTTCACTCAACCTTTGTGTTGACCCTTTTTATGCATGTTTATCCCAGGTAATTGAGCAACTTATGGCATGGAGTGGCATGGACTTGAAGATGGCTAAAACTTGTTATCATTCACATTTTATGTTTCTAGATTTTGGGACCTGCCTTTGTAAAACTCTGATTTTAAATGAATGATAACGTATCTTTTAAAAACGTCTCTTTTGAGTCGTTTTCTATGATTGTGTCTGTGATTCATGAAGTAATACCCCAGATTAGCTTCCGCTGCTATATTTATCAAAATGGGGGTGTTACAGAGTGGTATCAGAGCTCACGGTTATAGAGAACAAGGGTAAAACCTTAACTATAACTACTTTTCTTTTGCCATCAATGTCCTCCGTGCCACTACATTCCCTGAATTGTGAAGATGCCACTACTTTTTCCGAATAGTATGTAAAAATACATAACTACTATACTATTATATAAATAACTTATGTTATTTACACTGAGTTGTTATACAGAATTATGTCTACTCCCGAATATATCTATCCTATTATTATCCTATCTGATTCTGATGTTGAGGATACTTTTTCCTCTACACATTCTCCTGATTATATCCCGGCTTTATCAGACTATTCTATAGCTTCACCAGGAAACACCTCTCCTAACTTTTTAGATGATTTAAAGATCTTTTATCCTCACTATCTATCTCACTTTTTCATGATGATCCGTATATGAAGATCATACAAGCATATGATACCATTCCACCACCTCAAGTTATTATTGCTCTACCAGCTATTGTACCTCTACCGATGTTGATTCCCAAGATTTCTTTCCTCCCGAGAAGATTTCACCACCTAAAGATGCTGAGACACCTGTTGAATCACCTATTCCAATATTTCCATCTTCATCAGTAAGATCTTCATCACCGGTTAGATCAACTACATCACCACCCGACTATCCCTTTAATGAATCCTTAAATTTTATAAACTAGTTTCCTGAAAAACCAAATTAGAGTGTAATCAGAGTAGCGCAGCAGAAGCATAGTGGGCCCATAACCCACAGGTCCCATAAATCGAAGTATTCCATCCACCCAAGTTCTGACAAGATATATCAAGATTTGGAGAAATTCTATTGGTTCTCATCAAGAGGTGTGGTCTTGAAAATAAGTAGACGTGTGAAAGGAGGCAATTATAATTATGGTGCGCAACATAATTATAAATGCATCACACATGTGAACTTGTGACCTGGATCAGCCTAACATAAAGATCAAATTCATACCCAGTACCTACATCTATTCCCAAACAATACCACTACAACATTCATCTAAATCTCGGGATGAGATTTCTTTAAGGGGTGGAGACTATAACAACCTGAAATTTTCACCAATGTAATATCTCTCTGTTATATAATATATCACTATTCATAGGGAAATTTTTTGCTTAAATCTCTTATTATTCAACGTAACTTGCATAACTAAAGTTAACGAGCTCACGCAACCTATCTATGATAATCCTATCTTCATATATGTCAAGAAAACATCATAATATGTCAAGTCAATATCATAATATGATTATTACTAAGTACATTACTCATATAATGTACCAATTGCAACGTTATATCAAAACAGGCTTTAAACCGTTATCGTATACATCTAAACCCTAATTTCAAGAAAAGTTAATATCTAAAGCGAATGCACAAGCTACTAAAGCATATGTACAAATAATATAACATCTCATTTGAAATATAAACTCCCTCCAAAAATAAGGTACAAGTCCTAAAAAGCACAATGTACAAGTCATTGAGCATGACATCCAAATTAGCCAACAACCCGCAATTTTCATCAATGTAATTTCCACTATGATATATATAAGGATCATTTTCATAGGAAATTTTTTGCTTTATTTCATGCCAACTATGTATCATAGCAAGTAGACGAGCTCTCACAACAACCTATGCCTATTTCTATCCATGTTTACATCATGTAAACATCATAACATGTCAAGTCAATAATCTATTATCCTCTATAACATGTACGTTATCTATTTAATAAAGTTTTCACGACGATAATACCAAATGAACTTTAACCGTTAACGTTTATGCCTAAACCATAATTTTGCGTAATATACATATTCAAAGTAAATGTACAAGTGATATAACATCTCATTTGAATATGAATTCCCTCCAAAATAAGGTACAAAGTCTTTTAAAGATAATGTTACAAGATATTAATGCATGATATTCAAAATAGTCATTTTACCTTTGTTTTCCTAAGGAAACTTGTACAACCCATTAAGTACAAAGTACAAGCAAGCAATGCACTTCATTTACAATCCATATTCCATCATTATAACATCATTATACACGAAATGCAATCCAAAAACCCTAGTTCAAACCCTAATCCAACACGTGACCCGTTTACTCATTTCTACCCATTTTCAACTCGAATCCCTAATCAAATATTATTATAAACTCTTAATATAAGCTTTACAATCCTTAATCCACCTTTACAAATCAAGTGTACTCAAAAAATAACCAAGAAAACCCTATCCGCGCCCTATTCGAACCCGCGACCCACTCTAGCCTATTTTGACCCATTTTTCATGCAACCATGTGATCAAACACCTTGATGACTAAGCTCCTTCCTACCCAAGCTGCTTAAAAACACCTCTCCTAAATATCTAGGTCTCTTCACGGTTGCTAAAGCTCCACATCCTTCCTTTTTTGCTCCATAGCAACCCACGGCTGAACCAAGGGACACAACACCTCTTTAAAACTTTGCCAACACATCTATAGCCCTCAAACTCAGTCCCTAGCTAATCCTAATCATCCCCCACCTGTCCTTAACTGTTGGGTTGGAATAAAGTTACTTGGGGGTACGCCATGGGTTAGGTTTTTTACGGCGGGGCGTAGAGGACGCGAGACGCTAGAAGTGAGACAGCGGCGCTCGGGGGGGCGTTGGGGTAGCGAGGGTGTTATCATTGGATTGATGGATACGACAATGCACACGATCAGATGTACAGCACTGCGATTCTGGACTTCTCTATAGGAAAGAACTACTCTTGATCAGAACCACACAGAATGCAGCAAATCACTGATCAGACGGAAGTCCAAGCAGCCCAAGAATAGAAATCAAGTGAAGTATTGAAGCCTTGAAGCCCCGAGACCTCAATCTTAGGCGTACAAAGCAATTCGACCCATTTTGACCCATTCTTGATCTTTAAAGCTCAAACCCAGGTTCTATGATCTTCATACCTGCTCTTACACTCATATAATGTTCATATGATCATGCATGAACTTTGTTAAAAGTTCTAATAACTCAAAACTATGCGTTTTTCCATTTTTGAATCCAAAACCAAACCCATAAACCCTAATTCTATGTTTTTCTTTAATCTAAATGTTATAATGGTTAAATGTTGTTATAATCTATCTTAACTAATGTTAATTTAACAACTTTATTGATTCTTGAAAGAATTTGAATTAAAAACCTACGCGTTTTCGTTATAAAACCCTAATTCAACCCGTTTTGATTTCTAGCTTAATGAATCGTTAATCTAAACTTTTGTTACGTTAAAACATCTTATTTTAGCTTATATTAATAAGCTATAACCTGCAAATATTATTTAGAGTCTTAAAGTAAGCTTGCATGATATTTGACTTGTTTTGTAAATATTTTCCATGCAAGGGTATATAACGTAACTTCTAAAACTTATAACTAAAGCGGACCTAAAAATGTCATTTATCAAAAAATACTATAAGGTGTCTATTATTTCAATTTCCAAAATACAATTAATACTTTGTACATCTTTTAAACTAGAAGGACCAAACTTGTAAAAGTGAAAACTTTAAGGGTATATTTTGCCATTTTTCATTCTTAAGGGTCTAAAATGTAACATTTTGAAAAATTTAAAAATGTGTTCAAACCTTATGAAGACATAAACATTAATTAACGCTTGACATCTTACATTTCCAGTTATTGAGCAAAACGCTTAAAACCGATTATGTTATAACTATTATATAATTCATCATCGATGTGCTTTTAAAAATCCTATCCCGAATCTATATCGTACCACAATACTAGGGAGCTTCATATTAAGGGGTTTCATCTTGGTATTACGTTCTGACTGAGTTGTTGGGTTTACGATTTAAAGTGCCCTAGCTCCTCAAACGTTTACTGAATGACCTCTGAATTATGATGGCCCGAACGGTGATACAATAATTCCAAACTCTCTAATCAAACTCATAACAATATTAAACTATTAAAACCAAAGTTCTAGAGTACAATCTTCTTAAGACTTGACATATTTACTCAGGTTGCGTGACGTGGTTGTTTACTATCATCTTGCTGTATCAACCTTCCTTGTTAAGATTATGATAAAGTCGTCAGCTTTCATTTTGGAATATTTATTACAACCACCTATCAGGTGAAGTTCATAACCTCGCCTTTACTTATTTACATGTTTTATAAACCCGCGAGGGGGATACATGCTTGTTTACAAACTCTTTTACATACTCATTTATTTTATAACAATGTGATTACTTTTCAAAGACTTTGTGAAGTTCATAACCTCGCCTTTACTTATTTACATGTTTTATAAACCCTGAGGGGGATACATGCTTATTACAAACTCTTTTACATACTCATTTATTTTTATAACAATGTGATTACTTATTCAAGACATTGTGAATTCATAACCTTCGCCTTTACTTATTACATGTTTTATAAACCACGCGGGGGATACATGCTTGTTTACAAAACTCGTTTTACATACTCATATTTATTTTATAACAATGTGATTTACTTTTTAAAGACTTTTGTGAAGTCATAACCTCGCCTTTACTTATTTTACATGTTTTATAAACCCGCAAGGGGAATAAACATGCTATTACAAACTCTTTTACATACTCCGTTATCTTATCAACAATGTGATTACTTTTCAAAGACTTAATGAGTTCATAACCTTACATTTTCATCTTTTAAATACTTTATAAACCTGTAATACCTGCTATAAACCATGAATACAAGTGTTTTCTAAACTATATGCTATCCTGATATATTATTGCCTAAGTACATGGAAATATCTCTTTGGGTAGTATCTCCCAATATCTCTTTGGGTAGTATCTCCAATATCTCATTGGGTATATCTCCCAATAAACTCTTTGGGTAGTAGCTCCCAATATCTCTATTGGATAATAATCTCCCCACAATATCTCCTTTGAATAATAGCTCCTAGTACTCTTTTGATAGTGACTCCTGAGTATGTCTCGGGTAAGGCTTCCGATTCTATTTAAGTTTAATAGGCGTGGAGTTCAGGAGTGCTTGGGATGTGCATAATAAGAGAGTATCGAGATGCGAGAGATAGAGAAGAGCACTGTAGAGTGTTGCGGCAAGGTCTAGCGAATCAATGGAGTCTACGCTAGAGGACATCTCAGGAATCTCTGTGTATTGTCTTCTCGTTTCTCATTGAGTTTAATGTTCTGGCAATTCTCATACGATGGACATATATTTCGACGCTAGTATATCCAGAAGGATATCCTACAACAACAATCATGCAGCGTCAGAATCTATTCATATATGATAACGTTTATTCAACATAACATTTCAAACCTATGAATTTTCACTCAACCTTTTGTGTTACCCTTTTTATGCATGTTTATCCCAGGTAATTGAGCAACTTATGGCATGGACTTGAAAATGGCTAAAACTTTTTATCATTTACATTTATTTTCTAGATTTGGACATGCCTTTGTAAACTCTGATTTTTAAATGAATTGATAACGTATCTTTTAAAAACGTCTCTTTTGAGTCGTTTTTTATGATTGTGTCTGTGATTCATGAAGTAGTACCCCAGATTAGCTTCTGCTACTATTTGTCAAAATGTCGGTGTTACAAGTATACCCATGTGTACCTTGAGTACTCATCAACAATGACTAGAGTATATTTCTCATGATTTATGGACATTGGACTTACTGGCCCAAACAAGTCCATATGAAGAAGATGTAAACACTTCCTGATAGAGAAGTTTTGTTTAGTTTTGAATGAAGCTCTATGGTGCTTCCCTTTTTCACATGCTGTGCAAGGTTTATCCTTTGAATAAACTAGGGAAGGAAAACCAAGAACTTTGTTTTGTTTGACAACTTTATTAATGTTCTTGAAATTGAGATGTGATAGCCTTTTATGCCATAGCCAGTTTACACTTTCTGAGGCTTTGGCAAAGAAGCAGGCTCCATTTGGAGTCAGTGATGACATGTCAAGGACATATACATCATTTCTTCTAGGTGCTATCAGGACAATTTCTTTGTTAGCATTAAATATTGTTCCTTGCTTATCATCAAACTATATCCGCGAGAAAACAATATACTTAGCATCACAGAGTTGACTAATGCTAATTAGATTGTACTTAAGACCATTTACATAGGCTACTTTTGTAAAAACAATACCCTACAATTTTATTGAACCATATCCCCTCAGTAATACAAGATGATTTGTCACCAAATACTACCTTAGGACCTGGTTGATCTACATATTTGTGCAGATAACTCTTGACACCAGTCATACTCCTTGAGCATCCACTGTCCAGGTACCAGATGGGCTCCCTGATGTGTCTCTGCACAGATAATAAACTTTGGGTTAGTTTCTTTTATGAACCCACTTTTTGGTGGGCTCCCAGGCCTTTGTAACCAGAATTTTCTCACCTCTTTTGAAGTGATCAAATTCATTGTGGTCAGTGGTGGAGTGTATAATGCTTCCACATGTATTACACTTTACCCCAATTGAGGACTCATTAGACTAAGAGGATTTAGCTAGTACTCCTCCTCTAATCTGAATAACATGATTGTGTCCTAAGGTAGAGTAATCATAGCTTCCATAGATTTCACACTAAGGGTAGTTTCTATAATCATCAGGTATATGATCATTAAAACCACAGTGTGTGCATGGTGGGAAAGGCTTTGCCTTTGCTCTCAGGATCTGCTTAGAAGAAGATGCATATTGATAAGGCTGAGCCTTGTAGTTCTCACTTCTTTTTAGTAAGGCAATATACATCTCATGATTTGAGGTCTTATGATCTTCCCTTTTGCATATCATGCAGTAGAGAATCCTATAGCAATCATCAGTTAAATGATTGGTATAGTGACAGAGTTTACACTTAAGTTGTGGCTTTTGAATAGTCTTAGGCCTGAGTGATTTTGAAGAGCCAGTACTCTGAACTTTGGGTTTAAAGCCTTGACTATTTAGATGAATCTACTGATTTGAGCTGACTCAGCCTTTTTGAATCTTTGTAATTTGATTCATGAGGTCCTTTTGGCCAAAAAAAAAGAGGGAAGGAAAAAAAAGGGAGTTGACATTCTCATCTATTAACATCTGAACAAGTTTAGTTAATTCATTTAAATTTGACTCTTGTTCAGTGTCTTTGACTTCAGTAGTAACCGAAGGTGTGGTTTTCTTAGATTCACTAACAGTGACAGTTCCTGAAACACTTTCGTTAGAAGAATCATATGTTTCAGGCTTTGTGTGTTTCATGATACCCTAAGCGGTCTCTCTTTGGAGAGTGTGGGTTTGAAAGTCATGCATAACTCTGAGCTTAGTGAAGCTCCCTGAAATTTTTTTAGGGAAGGTAGTGGAGTAAGAAATTCAGCTTCAGAATCTTTGGATGATTCAAGGGTATTTAAAGTTTCAAGAAACTCATTGACACTTTGTACTTTCCAGGACTAGAATTCATCCATTATTAAAGATTGGATGTTTGGCTGTCAAGGATAGAGACCGCTCAACTCAGTCTTGGTTTTCTGGGAACCATTTCTTGTCATACCCCATGAAGCAGGCAACAAAAAGAATTTTCATTTTCATTCCTTGTTTAGATGCGACTCAAGAGTAATTCGCGCCGCGCGCTGCGCGCGCTAGTTCTCTTTTGGTGAGGAATTTGCTCACTGATGCATCGACTAACCTTTTTTGAGCTAGTTAGCCATTTTTCATTGATCTTTTTCTCCTATTTGAGTTGTTCTTGAAGAGCATGTATTAACTTTATAAGTTCAGTGTTTTGAATTTGAAAAGTGACACATCAAGCTTAGCTGTTTGTTTAAGATTAGCAATTTAGTCTCTACACTTGTTTAATTCGCAAACCATTTTGGTTATACGAGAGAAAAGTAAGTTTAATCGTTGCTCTTCAACAAACTTAAGATCAATGTTGATATACTTTAGGTAATTTTGCCAATCGGCATCTTCATCCATAGAGAGAAGAGTGTTTACCTTTCTCATGGTGATGTCGACCCATTCACCATTACGAGCATGACTTTTTCCAACAGTGAGCTCATCATCAGCTAGAGCCATCAGTACCTTGACCTGAGTACATCTCCTCATCATAAACTCTTCCTCAACTCATCAAGAGGTTTCAACGACTAACATTGTTATTTGTTTTTTTTGGAAGGTCTTAGGGTTGCGATGCGGAACTTGAGGGGACATAGTCTCAAGGAGTGCAAGCTTAGCTTTCATCTTCTTGTACTCAGCCTTGTAATCTTTCTGAAACTTTGGATCAGCTTGATTATTTGAGTTAGAAGAAGACTGAATAAGTTTTGGAGTAAACTTTGGTTGAAAGCCTTTCAAGAGCCGAGATGAGTAGCGATGAGCGAGAGCCACTGGTGATTTGTAAGAAGGTCAGAACATTGAGCAGAAAAACAGTCTCTTGCAAAATGACCTTTGTTGCCACATTTGTAACATTTAGTATTTTCATTTGCCTTTTGACCTGAGAATTGTTTCTTCTTTTTATAAAAATTTTTTGAATTTGCCAAAAGGCTTCTTTCATGATACTCATATCTTAAGTCTCCTTAGATCACTCCTCACTAGTCCCCTTTCTCTACTTCATCATCAGAATTTCTTGAAGTCCTAAAAGGACATTGTTGAGAAGAAGTCTATAGAAATTGAAGTGCTTCGAGGGAGTGGTAATGCAGGGCCTTTTTTTGGTGTCGAGAATACCTTTTTTGTGAGAGAGCGGTTTTTGTCTTCATAGACAAACTTTCATAGATATCTGCAAGGTCGCAGTGTGAGCTGAGAATGATTGGCATTCCTCAGTCACTGAGAGACAAAGTTAACCATTTCTCAGGGAGAGTGTTCACGAAACCAAACCAGTGCGAGAGAGGCGTGATGTTAGAGAGGTTAACGCCATCATGGGGTAAAGCTCATTGGGAGCAGTGTGCGCGTAAAGCTGGGGAGGTTTTGTGGAGAGACTTTCAGTGGACTTTGACCTAAAGTTTTGATACTCATAGTTTAAGATCCATGATCCTAGTTTCCTTGGGAGGCAGTGCAGGGTGAGTGTGGTAGGGCGCTAGTGCAGAGGTCTGGTGAACCAAGTGTGCAGTGCCCATGTTTTTTTTTTTTAGCTAAAACAATGCGATTGAATTTTCTATTTTTATGCATAGGTAGAAAGGTAAGAATGAGCTTTTAAGGCGCGGGTGTTGAACGACCAACCTCCTCTCATCAAGAGTCCCAGTGGGACTCAAGGATATTAGCATCACCTTCGCTGTTTTGGCTGAAAATGACCATCCTTAATACATTTTAAGTATAGGGTCCATTCACAAGCATCAAAGCATTCGATTTTCCACTTATTAAATTTTCCCGGCTCTAGTTTAGGAGCAATAGCAACGTAGCTACCTCCCTTTTTTGTCAACTAGCTGGGGTACATCATTTACTGCAGCCATTTAAGGATCTAGGTTTTAAAAGCTTAAGTAAATTAGTGTAAGTCTTTACAAACTGAGTCTCTAATACCACTTGTTGTTCCCACTTAGTTAGTAAACAATAACTACAAAGTTATCATTAACTAACTCATGGCATGCAAGTAAAGTAAACTAATTGTTTTTTTGAAAAGATTTGTGTACGCAAATGTAAATAGCAAGTAAAAAACACAAAATTAACTTTTCAACGTTTAACTCTTGTTATTAAGAATTATACCCCATTGTATACAGAACTACAATGGGGATTGAATGGCAATGTGTGTGTGTGATCTCTTCACTAATAACTTTGCATAAACCTAAAGTGTTATGCAAAGTTAACTACTATGCTAACCAACTGAGCTTGCTCAGGACATAGTAAATTTGGAGGAGTAGATGTGTGTTTATGAAAGATACAACTTTTAATGGCACAAACTTATAAATCTACTCATACAAAGTTCAATTATACCACTTAGGTTAAGGCACACTCTTGGGTGTTGAACACGTATCTTAGATCTAATAGGTTAGTACATGTGTACTGATTTATCCCTATTACAATATCTATTCTAAGTATGGGACAAATGCGCTTTCCAAGTTCAGTTCCTGACACTGAACTTGTCTTATACCCTCTTCAGGATAAGTTGACTTCTAGAGATAAGAGGTTAGACTTATCTGTTTTCAAACTATCCCGCCTACTCTTCAATCTCTTGTCTTCAGGTTCTTCTAGTTATTGGAGATCGTATGGGCTCCATGAGTCTATCGGCATGACTACACTGAACCTATCACCTCTTCTTGCTCATCTTCATTCACTGAGAACCGCCTCACTAAATGTTAGAGTCTTTGTCTTAAGACTGCCGGCTGAGCATCCTAAAGGTAACTCACTGAGTGACTATTCACTTAGTGACTATTCACTTAGTGACCTTGAAATGTTAAAGGTTATTTACACTAAGGTTAATATTGTATTTAAATCCTAAGTGAAAGATCATTGGGCACATAATTGGCCCAACACTTGGGTATTAATTAATCAAGGGTCGATTCAAAGAAGTAAACTAGGGTTTTCTTGATTTGGGTTTCAAATTTGGGTTTGATCTTGTGTTCTTCATTATCCTACACTTCTCTAAGGTTTACTTATACCCTAATCTTTCAAATTCTTTTTTACATATTTTATATAATTGTTATTATGTTAATCACCACCTAGTTATATTTTATACATGTTTATAAAATATTGAAAGTTTATATAAACTCAAAAAATACGTGTTCATGGTAAATATGATGTTTTTTTGGGTAAAGGGATTCTATCCCGGTAAATTATATTAGCCAAAAAAACAATGAAGTACAATGGAATGTGACAGAATGCCACATTAACCTCAAGCAATGCTTGAACTACCTAGGATCCAAAGTGACATGCCACTAAGGATAACAACTAACTAACCATGCATCTACTACTCAAACATAACAGACGCGGGTAATTTCCAAAGATTAGCAAAATCTAATCCATCTTTGGATTTTCTAAAGCGACATTATAGCAACTAAGTCTAACAACTGTATGGTATACAATCAAAACTTGTATTAACGTCCTCTTTTGACCTTTGAAAAGCCTTCAATTCCCTCTCCAATAACATAAATGTTTTGAAGCCGCAACAACAAGTTTGGCAATAACCTCCTAGTAGTACGCCGTTTACCATTAATGGCAAGAAAATCAACAATAGCATCAATCGAAGGGACTACTTGCGGAATTCCAGCCAACACCTTAAGATTATCCCAAACTTGCCTCGAAAAACCACACTAAAAAAAGGTGTTCATGCGAATCAGGTTGCAATTCGCATAAAGAGCAACAAACCATAGGACTATTACTAAACACGTACTAAGTTCGAAGTTTGTCTTGAGTTTTTAAACACCGCTTCACCACAAGCCACATGTGAAAGGCATGTCGTGGTATGCATTTAGAGAACCAAACCACATCATACCAAGCAACTTCCACATCTCTCAGTCTAATGCTATGTGGTATGCGCTTAATTACACAAACCATTTTCCATTAAAAACGGACTTAATTGACCAAAAACGTACCAAAAATACATTGTATTTGTATGTTTTGCATTTGTATTGTGCAGGAAACGGATATCCAAGAAAAGGACGAAAAATCAAGCCAAAACAGATAAAACCGAGCACGAAATGGAAAAGCGTGAAAAGACAAAGTCAAAATCGAAGCCAAAGACCAAAAAGTCAAAGTTAAAATTCAACCCCGAAAAGTCAACTGTCAAAATCAAAGCCGTAATCGAAGAAATGATAAATGGGCCCACCCGTGCCCATCTAATGGGCCGGGTCAGCCCATTTAAACATAATATGAAGACTTATAAGCCCATAATCCCTTTGAAGGCCCAATTCCCTTTTAAACACAAACCGGCCCAAATCAATACATATGGCCCAAATGATATAACAAGCCGTTAAGCCTTATAACCCTTTTAAGTCTAACTCTGTTAGTCCCACAAGGATCATACGTGCAATAACATATAACGAGTTGAGGGACCCATTTTGCCAACCTTTCAAAGCTAATAACACCACAAGGGACTATCTATGTAACACCATTATACGACTTAAGGGACCATTTTTGCCAATTCACCAAAATCTTTACCCTGCTCACAATTAAAACAAACAGAACACCCTATTTACCCGCCAAAACCCCCAACACCACTGTTCATTGTCTTTTTGCTTGCTTTCCTGCAACATAAGACAAAACCACCCATCCCCACCTCACTAAACACCAAGTCCACTGTGGCAATCCTAAGTGACACCATTGGACAATGAAACGAAGGGTCTTGATGATTTTACTTGGGCACAAAGAAAAAAAAGGAAGGCCAAGATTGCTTTGAGCTCTCTCTCACACAACAAACACACAGCTGGAAGCACTCAGCAAAGAAGCACAAGAAGACCTAGTTATTTTAGTATAAATAGTGGCTCTTGTATTTCATTTATTTTTGGGTCAAATTTTTGTTAAATCAATCTTGTATTAGCAAAATTTGTACCCTTTTAATACTGTCTTTTATTTATCTTGTCCTTTAAATTACTTGTCATTTAATTTTTATGCATTGTAACCCTTTATTTAAGTTAATGAAATTTTAAAGTTTTCCTTTAAATACTTGTCATTTAAGCTTACTGTCTTTTAAATACTGTTTCATTTAGCTCTTGTATAAGCTCTTAAGCCATTAAAAGCTTGTATAAAAGCCTAGTTTATTTTCTGTCAAAAAATCAAAAAAAAATCATAAAAAATCCAAAATCTGTCAAGCAAAGGAGCATGGTAAATCTTGGATGGCCATGGGTTTAGAGCTTCTTGGGAAGCATTAGGAAAAGTTTTTAAGCTTTTGAGAGCTTATTTCATTGCCAAAAGCATAGGACCTTTTGTAAGCTCTCTTTTCAATTTTTGCCATTTACTGTTCATTAGCTTATCTTTGCTTATTTATTGCTTATTCTTGCTATTTACTGTTGTTTTATGCTTATGTGCTTGTTTATTGCTTTTGTATACCTTGTTTAAGCTTTTCTTTAAATCTGTCCTTATTTTCCTTTTATACTGCTTATATTCATTTGCTTAATTTAGTGCTTATTTTTGTTTGTGGTCTGCTTATTTGTGCTTAACTTAGCTTGTTTACCATCTGTGCTCAAAAGTTTTGGCTTAAATCAGAATTAATTAGTTTAAAACTAGGATTTATAAAAAGTTAAAGGACTGTTTGGGTCAAGACCCAAAGTGGGTCAAAACTGGTTTCAAAAAGTTGTGGGTCATTTGGCTTTCTTTAACAAGCATATTTAAGTTGTTATAAATCTATTTTCAAAGTTTGTTAGGTCTTAAAGTGTGTTTTCAAGTTTTTCTAGATTCCCCTTTGAAACTGTAGTGACAAATAGTTTTTAAAAAGCTTACATGATTTAGACTTGTTAACCTACTATTAAGTCTTGTTTTTGAGTTGTTTTCAGAGTTCAAATGCATTAGTTAGTCTCTAATTATTTTACATATTTGTTTGTCAAAAATTCTATCACTTGTGGTAAAAGTGTTTTCAAAGGTCAAACTGCCCGTTTCACAAATCACAATTTAATAGCAAAATTGTTTTTAGCTTATGAAATTTTGAGCATAAGCTCCTTTCAGGGTTGTCTCAATCTGTTTCAACTTGTTTTCCACATTGAAGATATTTTTCTTGCTTATTTTAAGGCTACATATAAGCCCTTTTTCTCTTTTCTAAAAACTAAGTCAGAATATGCTGATTGAGACTCCCCTTTTCTCTTAACTTTTTAGCAGCTTTTTTGTTGTCCAAATTACTTTTTCTTTGCACTTTTAAATAGCTTATTGTACTAGCTTTTCAGCTGTACATCTCATTAAGCCACAAGTTTCTATCTTTGGGCTTAAAAATAAGCCCAAAGAATGTCCCCAAGGCTGCTAGGTCTGCCAGTTTTAGCACCCCTTGCTTATTTGCTTTTTTTGCTTTTCTAGTTTATTTCTTTGCTTATTTTTACTTAAACTTGCTTATTTAGGATGGCTTTAGGTTAGTCTAGCTTACTTGTCCTTTTAGGAGCTTTTTGAGCTTATTTGGTTTAAGCAATTATCAAAACAGTTAGTTCTTTAGTGTTTTAAGAAAAATCTTAAGTTCTGTCGTAATTTTAGTGCTTATTTCCAGCTTATTCAGGAATATTTATAGATTAGGATTGCTTATTTAGTATAGATTTAGTGCCTCAGTAGCTTATTTAGTTTAAGCCATAGCTTATATTAGTTTTTGTGCAAATTAAGTTTAGGATTACATAGTTTTTAAGTTAAACTGCCAAACTCAATTGCTTATTACTAGCTTATTTTTTAGTCATGTAAAAAAGTTCTTTTTTTAGTTGCTTATTTTTCAGTTATAAAACTTTTCCAAAAAAAATGTTTTATAAAAAAAGAGAGGCATGGGGCTCGAACCCATGACCTCCCCTTTTACACACAGTCGTCCCACACAACACACACATAAACCACTAGCACCAGTAGGGCCATCTGGTCTTATGGTGCACAATTTAATTCTTATACATCTTTTGGCCCAATAAGCTAACAGCCCTTTAGGGCTTTTTCCTAGCTTATTGAGATAAGCTGGCAACCTCTTAGTATTTTTCCTAGAATCAGCATAAGTCAAAGTATTTTTTTGTATTTTTTTTAGATTTTTATAAATTAGTTTGATATTTTTTATAATTTATTTTCATTAAAACAATAATTAATTCATAATAAATAAAATAAAAGTCAAAAAAATATAATTCTTTTTTTCAAAATTTTCTTTTATCATTTAGGACCTAGGAAAAATAATTTTGCATTCGTAGAGTTAAAATTTTACAATTTGGTTTTTTAAAGAACGGGGTTTCGATCTCGTTCTCGTTTTTCGTGATTTTAAGCTCAAATCACTTTCGTTTTTGGTCTAGTTTTCTTTATTCTTAAATTTTAGTCACTTAGGGTTTATTAAAAGTTTAAAATGCATTTTAGGTTTAAATTTTGATAATTTAGTTTTTTTTAAGTCGCGTTTTTACGTTTTAACTTAAATTGCTTTCGTTTTAGGGTTTCTTTTATTTGTTTTTGCATTTTTAATTGTAGAAATAGAATCCAAATCAAATCTTTGATCATTCAAGCATTGTTCACAAACCAAAACTCGATTTTCAAATTCACGCCTTGACGGGAAACGACCTAGGAGATTTTAGATATTGGTTTGATTAAAAGTAATTTCTTTGAGTCTTTCAGAATACGTATACTATATATAGATTATAATTACCCCTAAAAAGGTACATTATCAAAATGGCGCCGCTGCCGGGGAGGTCGTGAGACGATTATCGAGTTGAAGTTTGTTTTGCCTTGAAGACCCTTCCCCGTGAAGTTATTTTCTTGTTATAAAAATATAAAAATACAAAAATATTTTTCATTTTCTTTTATTAGTATATTTATAAAATAAAAACAACAAAAATAAAAAAAAAAAAAAAAAATTATCCTAAAAAGAAAAAAAAACATATCATCAAAATAATGTTCTCAATTGGAACATTATCATAATAAGTTCCCGAACAAAAGATCAAAAACTTATCTTTTGTGTCACTTGCAAGGTACGGTTCACCTTTGAAAGATAAACAAACTCTAAGAGGGGTATAAGGCGGGTTGTTCCGAGGAACTACGACCCTAAAGGAGAAAGGTTTTTAATAGCTTCGCGCTTTCCTACTCCTCCGCTCCTTTGTGCGTTTTCTCTTTAAAGAGTTACCGAGAAGCTTGTTGATTAATTGGTTTAAGTTGTCTTATCTCATTTTGTCCGTTAATAAAAGATGTTGTTTAAAAAGCTTAAAAACCCAAAAATAATCTTCTTTTTCTTCTAAACCGTTTAATGCGTGCTTCGTACCGGCGTCGGTATCGTTTAGATTCTTTGTGTCGGAAGGTTTGTTACAGAAAAGATAGTTAAGAAGATGCGTGGGGGGTGTGGGAACCGTGTATATGGTCCACGCATGTGACGGTTGGGGGGTACGTTTTGGCGATGTGTAATGAACGTGCGAGATGGATGGAGTTGCTTCCTATCCATTTAAGGGGGACGGAAGATGCTTTCAGCTTGTGATTCAAACTCCCGAATTCTTTAGACAACCTCGCCGATGTTTTCATACCCGACGCCCATGTACCCAATGACTGTGTCATAGCTTTGTTTTTTTGTGGGAGTATTGAAATCATGGGTTCGATTGGTGCCACCCACGAGTCACGTTGGTCGATGTTAAGAAAAACGTGGGTTTCAGTAATTAGAAGGGGTTTGTGGGAAACTTAATGATTAAGGGGGGTAATCTGATTTGCCTTGTTGGGGGAGAGAGTGGGGGGTGCAAGAGAGAGTATGTTTGTTTTGATTAGCGGAGTGTGAGGAGTGTAATTAATGTTAAGGTAGGTGGATTAGTAGAGTGTTGCAGCGGGTGTTGGAAATGGTTTAAAGTGATTTGAAGGAGGATATTAGAGTTGAGGTGGTTGTGAATGGAGGTAGGATTGGTTGGGTAGGAATTTATTAGTATATTAAATGATGGTTGGAAGAGGATGATTGGAGAAGAGTTTGTTTATTGGGTTGGGTTGGGGAGTTGAGTTGTTAAGTGGGTAATAGGGATTTTAGGGAGTTTGGGGTGAGTGGGTGGGGGTTTAATTTGGGGTGTATAGAGTGATGTGTATTGGAGTTGTTGGGGATGGAGGGGGGGTGGATTATTGTGATTATTGGGGGGGATGGTGGGGTGGGGAGTTTTAGGAGGTTTGGGGATAGTTTGTGGAATGTTGGAGGGATGTGGTTGTAGATGGGTTGGGGTTGAGAGTAAGGATAGTAGTGGTGTGGTTAGTGTAGTTGGATTGAGAAAAGGTGTGATTGAGGTGTTAAATGGGGGAAGTGGTAGAGAGTTGGGGGGGGAATGAAGAGTTATAAGGGGAGAGTAAGTTGAAGGTATTGTGTGTTGAGTGGGTTGGAGGGAATGGATAAGTGGGGAAGGTTGGGAAAGTAGTTTGAGGGGAAATTGGGTGTTGAAGGTAAAGAGGGGTTAGGGATTTTTTTATAGTGTTGGGATGATGTATAGTGTAGTGGTGTGAGGGAGTGTTTGGAGGAAAAGTAGTGGGATGTGAGGATGGAAGAAATAGAGAGAAGGTTGGTTGGGGGGAATTGGGGTGGTGTAGGGTGTTGAGGGAGTAGGGTTTAGGAAGGAGGTTTTTGGGGTTGATAGTATGATGTGGTATGTTGGGTGTTAATTTATTTGTTGATTAGTTTGAGTTGGGTGTTATTGTAGGTAAGAGAGTGAGGTGTGGGGTGTTTGGTTAGTTATAAGGGGTGTGAGTGTTTAATTGGTGTATGGAGTGGGTGGGGGTTTTTGGTGGGGAGGGTAATAGTATGAGTGTGGTGTAGATGGGAGGGGTGTTTGGGAGTGGGGGGTGTGGGGGTTTTTTGGGGGAGTTATAGTAGATGGGATGGGGTGATTTTGATGGATGTGGGTGTGGATGTGGGAGGGAAGATGATGTTGGTAGGGGGGATGGTTGGAGAAGTGTTAGTAGAGAGTAGATAGGAGAAGATAGGGTGGGTGGGGAGTGGGGTGTGTAAATTGAGCTGTATAGTGGTCTGTGCGTGAGAGTGTGCGCGCGTGTGTGTGGGTTAGGGTTTAGAGGATAGATGTGGGTTTGGTAAGGATTTTGATGGAGAAGAAGGAGTGGGGGTGGGAGGGGAGGGATGGGAGAAGATAAAGGAGGAGAATGTGAGAGAGAGTGAGGAGTTTGAGCGAGTGGGGGGAAAAATGAGAGTTTTGCGATGTGATGGGGTGAGAGTGGGTATAGTAGGTGTGTTTAGGGAATGTTGTGATTGGGGTAATTTAATAGGTTTTTGTGTAAGTGGTGTGGGGGTGGGAAGTTTGTAGGGTATGTTGGTTAAGTTGTGAGTTGAAAGGGTATTTGAATTTGGTGTAGTGTTATTAGTGTGTGTTTGGGGTAGAGTTGTGATTGTAGTGGTTTTTTAGTATATTTTATTTTAGTTTTGAAGTGGTATGTAGGTGGGTTTAATTGAGTAGGAGTTGAGAAAGTATTATTATTTATTGTTTTTTTGTAATAGTGATTTGGGGTGTGGATATTGATTTGGTTGGGGTGTGGAGTGGGTGTGGGGGAGGGGGGGAAGGGGTTGGTTTTGTGTGAGGTAAGAGATGTGGTGTGAGATGATGGTAAAAGGTGTGAGGGGGGATTTAGTGTGGATGTGATTAGATGATAATGGGGTTTAAGTAGGTGTTGAGAAGATATGGATGGATTGGTTATGGGTTTGGATGTTTGGGAATGAATTTAAAAATGTTGTTGGGTTTGTTTAAAGAGTTTGGTAAGATGGAAAATTGTTTGTTTGGTAGTGTAGTTTGTTTTTTTTTGAATGTATTATGTTATTTTTGTGTGATGAGATGTGGTTTGATATGGGGAGTTTTTAGTTAGATAGTTGAAAGTGGATGGTTTGGGATTTTATAAAGTTAATATAGATGTTTGTTTTATGGATTGTTAAAGTTTTTATGGTATGGATTAAGTTAAATATGTTTTTGTCCTCTCCTAACGCAGAGGACTCAATTCATCGAAAGAATCAAAGATGAAATGAATCATATTTGAGAAAAATCACATGAGTAGTGGTACTGGCCCTACTCTACTCTTCAAATACGATCAACTTCAAATAGAAAGCTTAAAATCCCAAAAAGAAAATTCAATACGAGTATGGTACACTACTGCCACTACATTCTTTTCCAAATCACAGCAGAAAGTTTCTGATTCGGTATAAATTTTCAAAGATGTTATTCTCCTCCAAGAAAAAAGTTAAGAATGAGGAGGAAGACTTGACGTAGAACATCGAAGATGAGTGGATTATCTTTTAATTCTTCGATTCTTAGCAATAAGAAGTTGGAGACATTCAAAACAATTTTTCACGAAGGATATCGTCTTTAATTGTTTAGAAGAATATAATCAATCCCTCAACTTCCGGGATAACAATCTCCACCACCTCTAAGCTGACGACTCCAAATCGGAGTGATCATCGACATAATCGATTTCCTCACCGTAGGTCGAATCTTCATCACTCGAAGTAAATCATCGTTAAATTGATGACAATTTTATAGTGTTCTTTGAAAGCTCACGAGGGGTAAATTATCACAAAGGAGGCACATCACGCATTTTAGGCCGGAATACCCTCGGACCTCACTTGGGGATTAGAACAAGAATCTCAACACTAGACTTATTACTTCTTCCGATCCGTTGTCCAGAACGTGTCGAGATCGCATCCCCCCCATACTTAAATAGTTATCTGGGTCCTCATTGATAAAACGGGATGTATTTGCAAAGTAATAGACCGGACTGTCATCATCCATCATCATAGTAAAGCACGGAAAGGACGATTCCAATTTTAGAGTATTAATATGCTACAGCCAAACCTCCTCATGAATATTTGCACATCATTAAGAAGTTTAAACGAAACAACACTTGAATACCCTCTGGTTGATAATGTTTTGTCTTCAAAGCATGCTCAATTTTAATAATTGTCTCCATGCTAGTGCTATAACCTTTGTCGTTTCAATAAAAATAAAATCGAATTTAAACTTTCCTTAAGAAAGTTTGCACAGAGTTAACTAGGTGTTCTTTGATCATGCATAAAATTCCAACTTGTTAATTTCTTGAGAGCGATTGACAGAACGACGAATACAGCATGGTTGAGTTATTAATGTTAGCCGCCCTAGATTCCTACTACTAGCCATTCATCACAGCATTCTCACGAATCGTTTGACGAATGACGGGAAATTATAGGGTTTAAATTGGTCAAAACCGAATAAATTAGAATCATACACGGAATTTGGTTCGAATAATTCATTGTCGTTGACAACTTAAAAAGTCTCGTGAGGTACCCCACAATCCAGATCTTACAACAAGGATATTGTTGTGGAAAACTCGGTGAAGATTGTGGAAAATAAACAAAGTTTTTTATTTGAAACACGGGTCCTGATTTTAGACAAACGGGACTTGAGGTGTACAATCGTAGTCATTAAGGCATCGTTCCCACATAATTCACAAAAGTATGCAAGCGGTATTGGGGTTGTGGGTGGTAATGAAAATCGGGGAGTATTGTCTAAAGAATTCGAGTGAATCACAAGGTGAAAGAATTTCCGTTCCTAAATGTAGCATAGGAAGCAATATCATCACGAAGATCATTACACATCGGCTAAAATTACCCATCGACAAGGGGGACCATATAACTGTTCTCCACACCCCTAACTCATCGAACAATGTCGACATAAAGAATTAAAAAAACGATAATGAGGGTTAAGAAGAAATTAAACGGTTTAGAAGAAAAAGAAGATTATTTTTTGATTTTTAAGCTTTTTAAACAACATCTTTTATTAAAGGACAAAATGAGATAAGACAACTTAAACCAATTAATCAACAAGCTTCTCGGTAACTCTTTAAAAGAAAAACGCACAAAGGAGCGGAGGAGTAGGAAAGCGCGAAGCTATTAAAAACCTTTCTCCTTTAGGGTCGTAGTTCCTCGGAAACAACCGCCTTATACCCCTCTTAGAGTTTGTTTATCTTTCAAAGGTGAACCGTACCTCGCAAGTAGACACAAAGAGATAAGTTTTTGATCATTTTGATCCGGAGAACTTATAAGATAATGTTCCAATAGAGAACATTATTTTGATGATATGTTTTTTTTTCTTTTTAGGACAATTTTTTTATTATTTTTTTTTATTTTTGGTTGTTTTTATTTTATAAATATACTAATAAAAGAAAATAAAAAATATTTTTGTATTTTTATATTTTTATAACAAGAAAATAACTTCACGGGGAAGGGTCTTCAAGGCACAACAAACTTCAACTCGATAATCGTCTCACGGCCTCCCCGGCAGCGGCGCCAATTATTGTAATGTACCTTTTATAGGGGAAATTATAATCATATATATATACGTATTTCTGAAAGACACAAAGAAAATACTTTTAATCAAACCAATATCTAAAATTCTCCTGGTCTCTTCCCTCAAGGCGAGAATTGAAAATCGAGAATCGGTTTGTGAACAATGCTTGAATGATCAAAGATTTGATTTGGATTCTATTTCTACAATTAAAAATGCAAAAACAAATAAAAGAAACCCTAAAACAAAGCAAATTACGTGAAAAAACTAAAACAGCGACTGTAAAAAAACTAAATTTTCAAAATTTAAACCTAAAATGCATTTTAAACACTTTTATAAACCCTAAAGTGACTAAAATTTAAGAAATAAAAAAAACTAGACCAAAAACGAAAAGTTGATTTGAAAGCTTAAAAATCACTAAAACAGAACGATCGAAACCACCCCGATCTTTAAATAACCAAATTGTAAAATTTTAACTCTACGAATGCAAATTTATTTTTTCTAGGTCCTAAATGATAAAAGAAAATTTTGAAAAAAAGAATTATATTTTTTTGACTTTTATTTTATTTATTATGAATTAATTACTGTTTTAATGAAAATAAATTATAAAAAATATCAAACTAATTATAAAGAATCAAAAAAAAAATAGAAGAAAATACTTTGACTTATGCTGATTCTGGAAAAAAATTAGAAGGTTTGCAGCTTTATCTCAATAAGCTGGGAAAAAACTCTTAAAGGGCTGTTAGCTTATTGGGCCAAAGAGATGTATAGAGGAATTAAATTGAGCACCATAAGACCCGATAGGCCTACTGATGCTACGTGGTTTGTGGTGTGGATGGTGGACGACTGTGTGCAAAAGGGGAGGTCATGGGTTCGAGCCCCATGCCTCTCTTTTTTTATAAAACATTTTTTTCTTTTTTTTTGTAAAAGTTTTATAACTGAAAAATAAGCAACTAAAAAAAGAACTTTTTTACATGACTTAAAAATAAGCTAGTAATAAGTAATTGAATTTGGCAGTTTAACTTAAAAACTATGTAATCCTAAACTTAATTTGCACAAAAACTAATATAAGCTATGGCTTAAACTAAATAAGCTACTGAGGCACTAAATCTATACTAAATAAGCAATCCTAATCCTATAAAACATTCCTGAATAAGCTGGAAATAAGCACTAAATCGACAGAACTTAAGATATTTCTTAAAACTACTAAAGAACTAACTGTTTTTGATAATTGCTTTAAACCAATAATCTCAAAAAAGCTCCTAAAGAGACAAGTAAGCTAGTCTAACCAAAACCATCCTAAATAAGCAAGTTTAAGTAAAAATAAGCAAAGAAATAAACTAGAAAAGCAGAAAAAGCAAATAAGCAAGGGGTGCTAAAACTGGCAGACCTAGCAGCCTTGGGGACACCCTTTGGGCTTATTTTTAAGCCCAAAGATAGAACCTTGTGGCTTAATGAGATGTAAAACTGAAAAGCTAGTACAATAAGCTATTTAAAAGTGCAAAGAAAAAGTAATTTGGACAACAAAAAAGCTGCTAAAAAGTTAAGAAAGGGGAGTCTCAATCAGCATATTCTGACTTAGTTTTTAGAAAAGAGAAAAAGGTCTATATGTAAGCCTTAAAATAAGCAAGAAAAATATCTTCAATGTGGAAAACAAGTTGAAACAGATTGAGACAACCCTGAAAGGAGCTTATGCTCAAAATTTCATAAGCTAAAAACAATTTTTGCTAATCTAAATGTGAATTTGAAAAAGGGCAGTTTGACCTATGAAAAACACTTTACCACAAGTGATAGAATTTTTGACAAACAAATATGTAAACTAATAGAGACTTAACTAATGCATTTGACTCTTGAAAACAACTAAAAAACAAGACTTAATAGTAGGTTAACAAGTCTAAATCATGTAAAGCATCTTAAAAACTATTTTGTCACTAACAGTTTCCAAAGGAGATATCTAGAAAAACTTTGAAAACTCAAACTTTAAGACCTAAAAAACTTTGAAAACAGATTTATAACAACTTAAATATGCTTGTTAAAGAAAGCCAAATGACCCACAACTTTTTGAAACCAATTTTGACCCACTTTGGGTCTTGACCCAAACAGTCCTTTAACTTTTTATAAATCCTAGTTTTAAACTAATTAATTCTGATTTAAGCCAAAACTTTTGAGCACAGATGGTAAACAAGCTAAGTTAAGCACAAATAAGCAGACCACAAACAAAAATAAGCACTAAATTAAGCAAATGAATATAAGCAGTATAAAAGGCAAATAAGGACAGATTTGAAGAAAAGCTTAAACAAGGTATACAAAAGCAATAAACAAGCACATAAGCATAAAACAACAGTAAATAAAAAGAATAATCAATAAATAAGCAAAGATAAAGTCATAGATGAACATAAATGGCAAAAAAAATTGAAAACAAAGCTTACAAAAGGTCATATGCTTTTGGCAATGAAATAAGCTCTCAAAAGCTTAAAAACTTTTCCTAATGCTTCCCAAGAAGCTCTAAACCCATGGCCATCCAAGATTTACCATGCTCCTTTGCTTGACAGATTTTGGATTTTTTATGATTTTTTTTGATTTTTTGACAGAAAATAAACTAGGCTTTTATACAAGCTTTTAATGGCTTAAGAGCTTATACAAGAGACGTAAAATGAAACATTATTAAAAAGAGAGTAAGTTAAATACAAGTATTAAAGAAAACTTTAAAATTTCATTAACTTAAATACAGGGTTACAATGCATAAAATAAAATGACAAGTAATTTAAAGGACAAGATAAATAAAAGACAGTATTAAAAGGGTACAAATTTTGCTAATGCAAGATTGATTTAACAAAAATTCGACCCAAAAATAAATGAAATACAAGAGCCACAATTTTAACATAAAATCACTAGTCTTTCCTTGTGCTTCTTTACTTGCGTGCTTCACTGTGTGTTTGTTGTGTGAGAGAGAGCTCAAAGCAATCTTGGCCTTCCTTTTTTTTTCTTTGTGCCCAAGTAAAATCATCAAGACCCTTCGTTTCATTGTCCAATGGTGTCACTTAGGATTGCCACAGTGGACTTGGTGTTTAGTGAGGTGGGGATGGGTGTTTTTTGTCTAAGTTGCAGGAAATCCAGCAAGCAAAAGACAATGAAACAGTGATGTAGGGGGTTTTGCGGGTAAATAGGGTGTCTATTTGTATTTAAATGTGAGCACGGTAGAGATTTGGTGTAATTGGCAAAGAATGGTCCCTAAGGTCGTATAATGGTGTTACATAATAGTGCCCTTGTGGTGTTATAAGCTTTGAAAAGTTTGGCAAAATGTGGTCCCTTAATTTATAGTGTTAATTGCAACGAATGATACCTTGTGTGACTAATATGATTAAGACTTAAAAGTGTAAAAGGCTTAACGGCTTGTTATATCATTTGGGCCATATGTATGATTTGAGCCGTTAGTTGTTTAAAAGGGAATTAGGCCTACAAAAGGATAATGGTCTTGTAAGGCTTCATAATATGTTTAAATGGTCTGACCCGTCCCATTAGATGGGGCACATGGAAGGCCCAATTACATTCTTCGATTACGGCTTTGATATTGACAGTGACTTTTCGGTGTTGAATTTATCTTTGACTTTTAGGTCTTTGGGCTTCGATATTGACTTTGTCTTTCACGCTTTCCAGTATCGTGCTCGTTTATTTATCTGTTTTGGCTTATTTTTCGTCCTTTATCTTAGATAACCGTTTCCTGCACAATACAAATGCAAAACATACAAAATAAATGTATTTTTGTACGTTTTTTGTCAATTAAGTCCGATTTAAAAGGAAAATTGTATGTGAGAATTAAGTCATAACCACAAAGCATAAACCCTTAAGAAGATGTGGAATTCTTGGTATGATGTGGTTTGGTTCTCTAAATGCATACCACGACATGCCTTTCACATGTGGCATGTGGTGAATCGCGTTGTTGTAAAAACTCAAGACAAACTTCCGAACTTATAACGTGTTTTTAGTACAAGGTCCTATGTTTGTTGCTCTTTAGTGCAATTGCAACCTGATATCGCATAACAAACATAAACCTTTTTTTTAGTGTGTTTTTCGAGGACAAGTTTGGATAATCTTATAGGTGTTTGCTGGAATTCGCAAGTAGTAGTCCCTCGGAAAGATGCTATTTGTTATTTTCTTGCCATTAATGGTAACGGCTACTACAAAGGCGTAATTGCAAAACTGTTGTTGCGGCTTCAACTTAATTACATTTTTGGCAAGATGCGGAATTGAAGGCTTTTCACAGGTCAAAAGAGACGGTCTAAACAAGTTTCTGATTGTATACATTCGGTTGTTAGACTTAAGTTGTTATCATGTCGCTTTAGAAAATCTAAAGATGGATTAGCTTTTGCTAATCTTTGGAAATTACCCGCGTCTGTTATGTTTGAGTAGTAGATGCACGGTTAGTTAGTTGTTATCCTTAGTGGCATGTCACTTTGGATCCTAGGTAGTTCAAGCAAAGCTAGTGGTAATGTGACATTCTGTCACATTCCATTGTGCTTCATTGTTTTTTTGGCTAATATAGGATTTACCTGGGATAAGAATCACCATTACCCGAAAAAAAACATCATATATACATGAACAAGTATTTTTTGAGTTTATATAAACTTGCAATATTTTATAAACATGTATAAAATATAACTAGGGTGGTGATTAACATAAAAAACAATTTATATAAAATATGTAAAAAAGAATTTGAAAGATTAGGGTATAAGTAAACCTTAGAGAAGTGTAGGATAATGAAGAACACAAGATCAAACCCAAATTGAAACCCTACTCAAGAAAACCCTAGTTTACTTCTTTGAATCAACCCTTGATTAATTAATACCCAAGTGTTGGACAATAATGGTGCCAATTGACTAAACACTTAGATTTAAATACAATATAACCAATAGTGTTAAATAACCTTGTAACATTCAAGGACACTAAGTTAATAGTCCACTAAGTAATATCACTCAGAGAGATACCTTTAGGATGCCAGCCCGATCTATAAGAGAAAGACTCTAACATTTAGTGAGGCGGTTCTAGTGAATGAAGCCTGAGCCAAAGAATAAGGTGATGGGTTCAGTGAGTCATGGCAATAGACTCACTGAGCCCCATACGATCTCAATAACGTAGAAGAACCTGAAGACAAGAGATAGAAGAGTACGGATAGTTTGAAAGCAGATAAGTCTAAAACTCTATCTCCTAGAAGTCAACTTATCCTGAAGGCGGGTATAAGACTAACAAGTTCAATGTCAGGCAACTAACGAGGGAAAGCGCATTTGTCCCATACTTAGAATAGATATTGTAATAGGGACAAATCAGTACACATGTACTAACCTATTAGATCTAAGATAAGTGCTCAACACCCAAGAGGTGTGACCTTCCAAAGAGGAATAAAAGAACTCTTGTAATTTAGTAGAGTTAATTTTTGTGCATTAAAAGTTGTATCTTCATAAACACACATCTACTCCTCCAAATCTACTAAGTCCCTGAGCAAGCTCAGTTGGTTAGCAAAGTAGTTAACTTTGCATAACACTTTAGGTTTATGCAAAGTTATTAGTGAAGAGATCACACACACACATTGCCATTCAATCCCCATTGTAGTTCTGTATACAATGGGGTATAATTCTTAATAACAAGAGTTAAACGATGAAGAAGTTAATTTTGTGTTTATATTACTCGCTATTTACATTTTCGTACTACAAATCTTTTTCAAAAAACAATTTAGATTACTTTAAACTTCATGCCATGATTTAGTTAATGAAAAATTGTAGTTTATTGTTTACAACTAAAGTGGGAACAACAAGTGTATTAGAGCCTCAGTGTTTGTAAAGCTTACTTAACACAAATTATTTAAGCTTTTTAAAACCTAGATCCTTAATGGCGTGCAATAAATGAATGTACCCCAGCATATTGACAAAAAGGGAGGTAAGCTACGCTCTATTTGCTCCTAAACTAGAGCCGGGAAAATTTAATAAGTGGAAAAAGCGAATGCTTTGCTACTTAGCAGGAATGGAACCCTACTACTTAAAATGTATTAAGGATGGTCCATTTCAGCCAAAAACAGCTGAAGGTGATGCTAAAGCCTGAGTCCCAATGGACTCTTGATGAGAGGAGGGTGGTCGTTCAACACCAAGCCCTTAAAACACATTTATGTCATTCTACCAGATGACATAATAGAATCTGTCATTACTCTGTGTTTTAGCGAAAAAAACATGGACTACTTGGTTCACAAAAATCTTTAGAAGGTCCCTCAGAAACCAAGGAAAAAGTAGGATCATGGATCTTTTTTTAAACCTTGAGTATCCAAACTTTCCAGGACAAAGTCCACTGAAAAAAAAAGTCACTCACAAAACCTACACCTGCTATAAGAACCCTGCTCAATGAGCTTGACCAATGATGGCTATTCACCCTCTCTAATACACGAAATCAATGTTGTATTCGTTAACAACTCTCCCTAGGAAATGGTTTAACTTACTCTCAGAGACTGAGGAATGCCAATCATACTCAGACCCTTGACCTTGCAGATATCTATGAAAGGTTTGACAAATAAGACAACCTAACAAAAAAGGTAATCAGACAACCAAAAAGGCCCTCATTACCACTCCCCAAGAGCACATCAATTATCTATAGCCATTCTTCTCCAACAATGTCCATTGTAAGGATTTTCCAAGAAAATTCTGATGATGAAGTAGATGAAAGGACTAGTGAGGAGTATCTAAGAGACTTAGATATTGAGTATCATGAAAGAGCCCTTTTGGCAAACTCAAAACGTTTTATAAAAAGAAGAAACAATTTCTCAGGTCAAAAGGCAAATGAAAATACTGAATGTTACAAATGTGGCAACAAAGGTCATTTTGCAAGAGACTGTTTTTCTAAAAAATGTCTGAACCTTCTTACAAATCACCAGTGAATAATTACTCATCAGTATTTAAAGGCTTTCAACCAAAGTTTACTCCAAAACGTATTCAGTCTTCTTCTAACTCAAATAATCATGCTGATCCAAAGTTTCAGAAAGATTACAAGGCTGAGTACAAGAAGATGAAAGCTAAGCTTGCACTCCTTGAGGCAAGTCCCTCAAGTTCTCAGAACCCAAAGACCTTCCAACCAAAGAACAAAGGTTTAGTCGTTGAAACCTTTGATTGGGATGAGGAAGAGTTTTCTGATGAGGAAGAAGTCACTCAGGTCAAGGAACTGATGGCTCTAGCTGATGATGAGCTCACTGTTGGAAAGAGTCATGCTCATAATGGTGAATGGGTCCGACATAATAACCATGATAAAGGTAAACACTCTTCGCTTTATGGAAGAAGTGCCGATTTGGCAAAATTACCTAAAGTATATCAACATTGATCTTAAGTTTGTTGAAGAGCAACGATTAAACTTACTTTCTAAGTATAACAAAAAAGAATTATGAATTAAAACAAAGTGTAGAGATAAAATGGCTAATCTTAAAACAAGCTAAGCTTGATTGCTGACACATTTCAAATTCAAAACACTGAACTTAAAAAGTTAGAACATGCTCTTCCAAGACAACACAAATAGAGAAAAAGATCAATGTAAATATGGCTAACTAGCTCAAAAAAAGGTAGTCGATCATCAGTAGCAAATTCCCCACCAAAAGAAGAAAGTTCATGTGGTGAATTACTCCATGAGTCATCCAAGCTAAAAAGAATGAAAAAGAAAATCTTTTGTTCCTGCATTCATGGGTATACCAAGAAAATGGTTCAAAAAACCAAAGACTTATTTGAGGACTCAATCCCTACATCAAACATCAAACTTTTAAACACGAAGAATTCTAGTCCAATGAAAGTCAAGTTGTCAAAGAGTATCTTGAAACTTTTAAACAACCCTTGAATCATCCAAAGATTCTGAAGCTGAATTCCTTACTCACTACCTCCCCTAAAAAAAAATTTTCATGAGCTACACTCAAGCTAGTAGGTAATGCATGACCTTTCAACCCACTCCCAAAAGAGAGACCAGGCTTAGGGTATCATGGAAACACACAAAAGCGCTGAAACATATGAATATCTTCTAAACGAAATGTTTCAGGAACTGTCACAGTAGTGAATCTAAGAACCACACCTTCGTTACAACTGCAGTCAAAGACACTGACAAGAGTCAAATTTAAAGAAATTAACAACTTGTTCAGATTTTAATAGCATGAGAATGTCAACACTGACCAAAAGAACTCAAGAATGCAAATTCGAAAAGATCAAAAGGCAGAGTCAACCAAATCAGTTGATCATCTAAAATAAGTCAAGACTCTAAACACCCAAAGTTCAGAGTACTGCTCCTTCAAAATCAACACATGACAAACCAATTCAAAAGCCAACCACTAAATGTAAACACAGTCACTAAACCAATCATATAAACTGTGATTGCAATAGGATTCTCTACAGCAAGATAATGCAAAAGGGCAGATCATAAGAACTCAAAATCATGAGATGATATATTGCCTTACAAAAAAGAAGTGAGAATTACAAGGCTCAGCCTATCACATATGTCAACTTCTCTAAGCATGATCTAAAGCAAAGGCAAAGCCTTTCCCACCATGCACACACGTGGATTTTAATGATCATGATACCCTGATCGAATATAGAAACTACCCTTAGTGGAAATCTAGTAAGTCAAAGATTACTCATCACCTAGGACACAATCAATTTAATCAGATTAGCGGAGGATTACAAAGCTAAAATCCTCTTATTCTAAATGAGTCCTCAATTGGGGTAAAGTGTAATACATGTGGAAGCACTGTACACTCCACCTCTGACCACAATGAATTTGACACATTCAAGAAGAGAGTGAGAAAATTCTGGTTACAAAGGCCTGGGAGCCCACCAAAAATGGGTTCATAAAAGAACTAACCCAAAGTATATTATCTTAGTCAGAGACACATCACGAGCCCAACTGGTACCTGTAACAGAGGATGCTCAAGGAGTATGACTGTTGTCAAGAGTTATCTGTCACAAATATGTAGAGCAACCAGGTCCTAAGGTAGTATTTGGTGATAACTCATCTTGTATTACTGAGGGATATGGTTCAATAAATTGTGGGGGTATAGTTTTTACAAAAGTAGCCTTTGTAAATGGTCTTAATACGTACAATCTAATTAACATTAGTCAACCTGTGATGCTAAGTATATTGTAATAGTTTGATGATAAAGCAAGGAACAATATTTAATGCTAACAAAGAAATTGTGTTGATAGCACCTAGAAGAAATGATGTATATGTCCTTGACATGTCATCACTGACTCTAAATGGAGCCTGCTTCTTTGCCAAAGCCTCAGAAAGTGTAAACTGGCTATGGCATAAAAGGCTATCACATCTCAATTTTAAGAACATTAATAAACTTGCCAAACAAAACAAAGTTCTTGGTCTTCCTTCACTAGTTTATTCAAAGGATAAAAACCTTGCACAACATGTGAAAAAGGGAAGCACTATAGAGCTTCATTCAAATCTAAACAAAACTTCTCCATCACGAAGTGTTTTTACATCTTCTTTCATTATGGACTTATGTATGGGCCAATACGTCCAAAGTCCATAAAACATGAGAAATATACTCTATACATGTTGCATGAGTACCCAAGGAACACATGGGTACAACTTGTAACACGACATTTTGACAAATAGTAGCAGAAGCAAATCTGGGGTACTACTTCATGAATCACAGACACAATCATAAAAAACGACTCAAAAGAGACGTTTTTAAAAGATACGTTATCATTCATTTAAAATCAGAGTTTTACAAAGGCATGTCCCAAAATCTAGAAACATAAAATGTAACTGATAACAAGTTTTAGCCAGTTTTTCAAGTCCATGTCACTCCCAATGCCATAATGTTGCTCAAATACCTGGGAAAAAAACATGCATAAAAGTCAACACAACGGTGAGTGAAATACATATGTTTGAAATGTAATAGTTGAGAATATAAAAGTTTATACATATGGAAATATACCGCATTGCAAGGATAATTATCATGAGAACATATTATCATGGAGAACATTCTTATCATGAGACACATTATTAACATGACCAACAATTATTATCAAGAAGAACATTATTAATTGCATCTAAGCTCATGAATCACGTATATAAACTTAATAGAATCGGAAGCCTCTACCCGAGACATACTAGGAGTCACTATCAAAAGAGATACTAGGAGCTATTATCCAAAGAGATGTTGGGAGATATTAACCAAAGAGATCTTGGGAGATACACCAAAGAGATTATTGGGAAAGATCATACCCAAAAGAGATATTGGAATACTTCCCCAAAGAGATAATGGGATGATACTACACCAAAGAGAAATTTCCATGTAACTTAGGCAATAATATATCAGTGATAGTATATAGTTAAGAAACACTTGTAATCCATGGTTTATAGCAGAATACAGGTTTATAAAATTATTAAAAGATTGAATGTGAGGTTATTAACTCATTAAGATCTTTGAAAAGTAATCACTTGTGATAAGATAAACTAGTATGTAAAAGATTTGTAAAAAGCAAGAATCCCCCTAGTGCGGGTTATATAAAACATGTAAATAATAAAGCGAGGATGAACTTCACAAAAGTCTTTAAAAAGTAATCACATTGTTATAAAATAAAATGAGTATGTAAAAGAGTTTTTGTAAACAATGCATGTATCCCCTCGTGGGTTTATAAAACAAAGTAAATAAGTAAAGGCGAGGTTATGAACTTCACAAAGTCTTTGAAAAGTAATCACATTGTTATAAAATAAATGAGTATGTAAAAGAGTTTGTAATAAGCATGTATCCCCCTCACCGGGTTTATTAAAATCATGTAAAAAAAGTAAAATGGCGAGGTATGAACTTCACAAAGTCCCTTTGAAAAGTAAATCACATGGTTTTAAAATAAACGATATGTAAAAGAGTTTGTAAACAAGCAAGTAACCTCCCTCGCGGGTTTATAAAACAGATGGTATATAAGTAAAGGCAAGGTTTATTGTGACTTCGACCTGATAGGTGGGGTTGAAATAAATATTCCAAATGAAAGCTGACAACTTTATCATAATCTTAACAAAGGAAGGTTAATACAGGCAAGATGATATAAACAACCACTCACGCACCTGAGTAAATATGTCAGTCTTAAGAAGATTGAACTCTTAGAACTTTGGTTTTAAATAGTTAAACGATTGTTATGATTTTTGATTAGAAGTTTTGAATTATTATGTAACACCGTTCGGTGCAATCAAAAATCAAGGTTCCTTCAGTTACACGTTTGAGAGCTAAGGGCACATTTAAATCGTAAAACCCAACACAACTCAGTCAGAACGAAATACCAAGATGAAACCCCCCTAAATATGAAGCTCCCTAGTATTGTGGTACGATATAGATTCGGGATAGGATTTTTAAAAGCACATCGATGATGAATTATATAATAGTTATAACATAATCGGTTTTAAGCGTTTTGCTCAATAACTGGAAATGATAAGCACGTCAAGCGTTAATTAAAGTTATGTCTTATAAGGTTTTGAACACATTTTTATACTTTTTCAAAATTAACATTATTAGAACCCTTCAAGAAAGAAAAATGGCAAAATATACCCCTTGGAGTTTTTTCACTTTTACCAGTTTGTCCTTCTAGTTAAAAGATGTACAAGTACAACCTTGTTATTTTGGAAAGTGACTTAATAGACCCTTAAAGATTATAAATTATGATAAAATGACATTTTTTAGTCCCTTTAGTTATAAGTTTTAGAAAGTTACGATATATACCCCTATGCATGGAAAATATTTACAAAACAAGTCCAAATATCATGCAAGCTTACTTTAAGACTCTAAATGATATTTGCAGGTTATAGCTTATTAATATAAGCTAAAATAAGATGTTTTAACGTAACAAAAGTTTAGATTAACGATTCGTTAAGCTAGAAATCAAAACGGGTTGAATTAGGGTTTTATAACGAAAACGCGTAGGTTTTTAATTCAAATTCTTTCAAGAATCAATAAAGTTGTTATATTAACATTAGTTAAGATAGATTATAACAACATTTAACCATTATAACATTTAGATTAAATAAAAACATAGAATTAGGGTTTATGGGTTTGGTTTTGGATCAAAATGGAAAAACGGCAATAGTTTTTGATTAAATAACTTTAACAAGAGTTCATGCATGATCATATGAACATTATATGAGTGTAAGAGCAGGTATGAAGATCATAGAACCTGGGTTTGAGCTTTAAAGATCAAGAATGGGTCGAAATGGTTGTTCAGAAAAAAAAAAAAAAAAAAAAAAAAAAGAAAAAAATTTAAAAAAAAAAAAAAAATAAAAAAAGAATTGCTTTGTACGCCTAAGATTGCTCGTCTCGGGCATCAAGGCTCAATACGTCAGCTTGAATTTCTATCTATTCTTTTGCAGATTAACTTTCCATTTGGTATACTCTTAGCATAACGAAGAAGACGAGAAGATCATGGAACATAGTTCTATTTGTTAAGCATAGGAGGGCGGGTTTCGAAACCAGCTGCATAAATGTCTTGTTGAGTCGACATTGCAAGAGGGATGTGAAATGATAAGTTAGGACCGTTTTAGTGATTAGTGATTATGATTTGCTTTTGATTAAAGTTAAACTAATTAAGTCCTTGGGAATTCACGAGATTTTACAAGTCTATGACTTAAACCGAGAAAAGAATAAACTTTTACGGGATTTTACGAGGTCAAGAAGAAACCGTGAATAAGTAATTTTTCTTTAAGTCCAAATGTGAATTAGAAGTCCTTGTTTGTTAATTGTCCAAGTTTGTTTGTCACGGTTATTTGTCAAAGTAGTAAGTTTGTCCAAGTCAAGCAAACCACTAGCAATATGTGGTAAACCGCTGTCTATTTTAGATAAGTAAACCGTTGGCTTAAGTATCAAACCGTTGCCTAATTTTAAGAAACAAACCGCCGAGAGAAATGAACAAACCGCTGCCTTGAATTCAAGTAAACCGCTGGCAAAACTCTATCAAACCGCTGGCTAAAAAGCTTGTCAAACCGCTATCAAAAGTGTTTAACAAACCGCTGTCAATACTTTGACAAACCGCTGCCTATCAATCGCTCAAACCGCTGGCAATTGAACCCGTCTAAACCGCTGCCAGATCAAACCGCCGGCAAAATGTTTGACAAACCGCTGGCTTGTTCTGAGTGGTAAACCGCTGCCAGCTTTGTACCAAACCGCTGCCAAGTTTTAAAATGGGCAGAGGTTTGTTTAGTTTAGCCAATAAAAAATTCAAACCTCTAGATACCTGTCCTAAACCACTGCTTACTAATAGTAAACCGCTGGCACAGTTTGTAAACCAAACCGCTATGAAAAAAAACAAACCGCTACCAGAAATAGGGGACCACTACCTAAACCGCTACTTGTACTAATTTCTTGTTTTCTAGCAAGCTTTTTATTACCAAACAAAATAAGGTACAATTCCCGTCTCACCCTTATGTCAAACCGCTACAAAGACTAATAAACTTAAGTTAAGCTTCAAGAACTTTCGAATAAGGAAAATAAGCCTAATATAAACTAATCCGAATAAGCTATGAAAACTTAAGAGAATAAGCTATAATTCGATTTAACAAGAAAAGAACAAAGCTTATTAATTTTGAATGAGCATAAAACAAGAACAATACAAGGAAAACTACTAAGCTTAAAACAATGAATAAGCTTCAAATAAGCCAAGACTAATTAAAGCCGTGGGCTTATTAAGCTCCAAATAAGCTACAGATTAAGCTAGTAAAACTACAAACTACTCCTAAACCTACACTTAAGCCGCGGCTTAAATAACAAACCCAAGGACGAAATAAGCTATGAAATAAGCTTGAATAAGCAAACCACGAACACTAAGAAACCTTGAGCTCTTGATACCACATGTTAACCTTATCATAACACATACATACACACGAAATGCTTAAGATTCTAGAGAGAGAGAGATGTTTAAAGAGAGAAAGAACTAGAGAGAAAACAAGAGAATGGTTAATTAGCTTGGAATAAAAAAAGAGAACCAACACCCTCTCCACACTTGGAGAGGGCTTTATATAGTGTACATTGGTCGGTCATGGGTTTAAGTGGGCTTCCATGGGCCGAGCTTGATAGCTAATGGGCTTTAAGCCCGTAACTTAGACCCAATTAGCTTATAGAATTCCCGGGAACATAAACTAGACTAATACAAGGTTCGAGAATATTAATGACCATCACTTTAATAAAAACTGAGTCTAACAATTGTAAACCTTGTCAGATTTTCAAAAAGGAAATCAAAAGATTCATATAATATACTAGCGCATTTACATTTTATAAAGTTTTACCTTTTTTCTAAATTTCACTTGTACTTTTATTTGAAGAGTATATTAAATAGTACGATAGCTAGTATGGTCTGGGAAGTTGAAAAAGAAAAAAAAAACTTGAGGATGTATTAGTAATTATTTTTATTTTCTCTTTCTAAAAGGTCATATTCTACATGGGATGCCGGATTTCTCACAACCATCATCCATGATATGCCGGATTTCTCAACTAATAACTATAAAATTTACGTTTTCATCTAAAGTTCTCACACAAGGTGTTCACTGGTTAAGATAATAATCGGCCAGTTGGGGGAGGCCTAACACCCGCCTGCCACCCCATTGGCTCCGCCTCTGATCCTTATTACATATCTATCTAAACATAAAACATAAACTAAACTAAGTACAAAGTAAATAAACCACTAAGTATGAATAATGGACACTTTTTAATGCCAACAATCTCCCCCGAAGGGTCGATTATTCTTAAAGATCCCATCTTTTTTTAGTGGTCTTCCATTCACAAAGCTCTTATATCGTCTCATTTGATCCTGATGCCTCAAACGTTCCTCAATATATTCTTCATAAAATCTTAGGTGCTCTGCATTGTTATCACTGAGATATGGGTCTGCATACCCATACTTTACTTCCAGGTTTATTTTCTTAACCTTTTCTAATATCCTTTTCAATGCCGCGTCACAAAAATTTAGAATTTCATCAATATCCATAATTCTCTTTTCCTTCTTGCTGTTTTCATAAGTGTGGCTCATTACCCCTTCCATGAAGTTTGTTTCTGTAACACCCCCATTTTTGATAATATAGCAGCGAAAACTAATCTGGGGTATTACTTCATGAATCACAGACACAATCATAGAAAATGACTCAAAAGAGACGTTTTTAAAAGATACGTTATCATTCATTTAAAATCAGAGTTTTACAAAGGCAGGTCCCAAAATCTAAAAACATAAAATGTGAATGATAACAAGTTTTAACCATCTTCAAGTTCATGTCACTCCATGCTCATAAGTTGCTTAATTACCTGGGATAAACATGCATAAAAAGGGTCAACACAAAGGTTGAGTGAAATTCATAGGTTTGAATAGTTGAATACAAGTTATTATAATGGATAGTAATAATTGCAACGAATACAATTATCATGGAAAACAATATTATTGTACCTAAGCTCATGACATCAATACATTTACAGGGAAAATCACCGTAGTGACATTGGTTGAGGAACAAATGTCCCCATGGAAAGGTAACTTGCCAAGGTTACCCATTAAGTCAAATATAGTGT
>BQNB010005069.1:79050-104118 GCA_026074375.1 Tanacetum coccineum | reverse complement strand
AGTTTGCTTTTAAAATACTTAGATTCGAGTTGTATGTTCAACCAATCAACAATATGAATCAACAAAGTAAATATCTACACTAGTACTAAATAACAATTCGTTTCTTGACGAATACGAATGTTCTTCTCTTGCACTTGATTGAGAGGAGAGATGAGAAGAAGAGATTAGATCACTTGAAACAAGATATAAGAATGTTAGTGATCAAGAGATTTAGAGAGAGAAAGAAGATTTTTAGAGAGAAAAAGTTATCTGAAGAATTCGTACAAAGAGGTCTGTTTTTCTGCTGGGAATGGAGCAGTATTTATAGGCAGGAAAACCCAAAGGTCACTGAGGGCGGTCCCAAATATATCTAGGGGCCGCCAGACCTATAAGGGGGTCGCCCAATAGACTACGCTCCTGTTTTTGTCTTTTTGTGGGGAATGTTGTATCTGTTATGGAACCTTCTATTTTGGAGGGAAAATTTGAATTTCAAATTTAAGTTTTAAATAAAACATTTCTTTTAATTAGAAAATATTTTGTATAATTATTTTTGTGAAATACTTTTGTAAAAATGTGATGGTTAAGAGAAAAATATTTTCTTGATCACTAATCATGCTTAATGGTTTGTTTGTTCATACCTTAAGTGATTTCTAATCTTAGAAATAAAATTTTAGGATTTATAAATTGTAAACGTTTATTTTTATCGTAAATGTTTTTACATTTTGTTATTATCAAAACATTGAGAGGTCGAAAAATATAAATAATGTTTTTAGACATTATTTGTATTAACAAAACGTTCTCGGGATTATTAGCACCACTGCTAGAAGATCTTAAGCAACGGCTATGCGAATACGTATCAAAAACTCCAAGGCAAAACTGTCAATACTGTTCAGAAGGAACAACGTATCACCAATAATGGAAGACTAACGAACAAGAAAAATGAAGACAAAAAAGAAAGATCAAGAACCAAGAATTATTGATGCCACGCGTCTACAATTAACAGCGTCACTTTTTAGCGTGGGAAGATGTGATTTGTTTTTTATAAAGCATGTAAGTATCGAGTGATGTAAGCAATGATGTAAATAAGCAATAATGTAAGGTCTGTAGGCCATGTGGGTCATGTAGTGTGTTAGATTAAATATTTCGTAAGCAGTGATGTAAATAAAAAATAATGTAGTGACTCGTGTCGGTCATCAAGTAGGTTCTCTACTGTAGATGCCATTATTGCATCTACTTTGTTGTACTATAAATAGAGGCCTCGCCTCATAATCAAAGTGTGCGAATTTTATGTGAGTTAATTCTCTCCGAGTTTGAGTAATTGAATACTCTTGCTTCATCTGTTGAAACCTATGTGTTTCTGAATAGCAGATACCTATCATGTATTAACCATCCATTATGCATCAATTCAAAGAACAAGAATCATTCAAATCCATTACAAATCAATTATAATCGCCCCCTACTAGAATTAATAACAAAACGAACCCTACAATTCTTTAATTTATCCGTTGTTTAATATTCCAAGTTATGAACAACCACATGCGTATTATTTGCATCAGTTGTGTCTGTAAAAGGGAAGGGGGGATAGCCCTTCTTGGTCTCCTTTTAGCTCCGCTCTTGATTTGAGTATGACAAAATGAACAAACCTACACTAAATGACAAATTTATTAGGTTGGGGAGGGGGGGGGGGGGATAGCCCTTTTTGGTCTCCTCTTAACTCCGCCATTGATTTAAGTATGACAAAATATATGGCCTCAAAACGTTTTTAACCAAACGCTAGATTCTTTATGTCAAATCCAAAAGTCAAGCCAAAATCGTTAAACAAACGGACCCTTATATAGTTATTAAATTTTTTAAATATAAATTAATATATATATATTTTTTAAAAACTATATACGGAGCAATTTAATTTTTAAAAAATATAGATTATTTAGGATAATCGAACAGAATTTAAATTTAGTTTTCGATTTATTTAAATCTACTTGAATTCAATTCGCTTAAAAAAAATCAATTTAATCAAATTAACGGAACCAAATAAAAGATAGAAAAGAAGGGCCAAATAGAGTTTGGATCTAGAAAAGTCACAATCCCCATCCCACCCTCCGGACATATCAAAGTCACCTGCAAAAGCAAAACAAATCAAAATCTCCATCCAAATAATCTCTATCAACACACTAGGTATGTATATATCTTGATTGTTTGAATTTACTTCGGTTTGTTTTTATTCTAATTGTCACTTAGATCTACTTTTTTTTAGTATTAATAATTGTCTCGCGCATTTGTGTGTTAATCACCTTCAATTATTGTTTAGCATGTCCCACTGCTTCACTTTAGGTTACAAATTTGCTAAAATAAGTCAAGTATTGATATCATAATGTACTTGTTTACTTTGTTAGGATCGTTAGATGCTATCCGAGTTTTGGGTTTATGTTGTTGCTGTGGAACCATAAATGTGTGTGATTTTCGACCGACTAATCCATGGGTTTCACTCTTTTGGGAAGGTTGGCGTTATGTGTGTCAAGTTCCCCCATGGGACGCCCTATAAAGTTAAACCATAACGTACTTCTTGTCTTTAAAAGAGTATGAATGAGGTGACGCAATGCAAGAAATTCTTTCTAGTTGAAAATGAAACTGATATCGGAGGCCTCTGGAGAGTAGGTAAACGTAAATTTAAGTCATGACGTTGAGCCATCTTTGTATTTTGGTATACTTTATTTTGGTTAGAGTATCCTGTTACATGTTAATCCGGCTTCTAATGAAAATTATCAATGGTACAACATACTTACTTTTACTTGGATAGTGTCAGTTTTAGGCATTAGACTCACATGACTCATAGCACATGACTTGTTTTTGTTATGCTTCTAACGGCCGAAATTGGACCAAGTTTTATCCCGTCAGCTATTTCAAGGTTGTAATATGTTACCCCAACTAGGCATAAGCGATTGTAAAAATGAAACTCGCAAATCATGTTCGATTCAGTTTCAAACCCGCTCTCTAAAATGTGTGAGGTCTCAAGTTCAATTTCTGCGAGGTGCAAACAACCTTGAAGTGGCCACGCCAACCTCCTGAAAAGGGAGAGCTTTACCTAGTTTGAGTCTGTGTGGCGGTGGCCCTGTGGATTAGTCGGCTAAAAGGTCGGAAACCATGGTTACCAAAAAAAAAAACCCGCTCTCTGATATCATAGTAAGAAAAGTTGAACGTGATAAAATTTGGTCAAACTTGTTCAGTTTAAAACTATAACAAAGTCAAGCCATGCGTTATCTCCTGATTTGTCAAGTAGTGCGAAGATAAAACTGACCATTTTTCAAGTCCATGTTTGTATGGTTTAAACAACTAGCTATCGTTGCGGTTGTTTTGGTCCATGCACTCTTTGCAATCATGGGGGTGTTTAGATGTGCGTTTGGAACAACTTAGCTTATCGAAATAAATCGATAGTCACTTTTAAGTGATGAGATAAGCAGGTTCTGCATGTAGTTATATTATTGTGTTGGGGTCACATTACCGGTTTTAGGTAGTTTTTTTTGTATGATCTAGCATAAGAAAATGGTACCCCATACAAGGCAATTAGTGTGTTTTTTTGTTTAGTTTGAGAGACTTTTATATCATAGCTATCTGATAAGCTTCTTAAATTAGTTAGACTTTTCCAACCGCTTTCACAGCTATCTGATATTTAAAAGGGTTAAAGCCATAAATTACCAACGTTCTTTACAAAATTTCCACATCTAGGTAATTTACTTTATAAAAACCCATTACCACCATCCTAACTTCTGAATTTGTTCAAAAGTTAGAAATTTCGTTACATTTCTTGACTGGTTACTGGTTCATCAGGTAAAAACCATTACACGTCATTTTTTATTTTATTTTAAATAGTATTATTGTTATTAATTAATACACAAACACAAGCCCAGGAACCTGTCCTTTTCATTTTCATTAGATACAAACTCAAAAAAATACAAAACGCACATCCTATACCCATATTTACTTCATACAAACACTTGTAGTTTTACAAACACTAAGATCTTTGGTGGGTATAGTGATTTTTCGTGTTTCTGGTTGGTTGGTTGTGGTTTGAATCAAATGGTTGGAGTTGTATAGATCTAAGATGGTGGTGTTGATGGGTGTGGTGGTGTTTGTGGGTATGGTGGTATATCTGTGGTTGGTGGCGGATGAGGATGAGGAGGAGGTTGCAGGTGGCGGCGATAGCGGCTGTTATCAGCAGATGGGGTGGTAGTGGTAGAGATTGAGGGTAGGTGACACAGTTGGTGTCAACTTATGCACTATAAGGTACTGGAATTCCTGCAGGTCTGACTTGGTGACCACCGGTTAGTATTTTGACCATAACTCTCTGCTCGGGACTCGAAATAACGTGATTTTGAATGTTCTGGAAACTAGACATAATTCTCTACAACGTAGCATCATAAAGATTTCGTGGTCTTTGGAAGAATTTGGTCAGACAAGAGCATCTTTTAGACTTTCTGTTTGCTTGCTGTCATTTACTTTCAACAACCTGATCATTTTCTTGTCTTTAATAAAGGTTGGGTGTTTCAATAATAATTATAGAATGGGTAGATGAATAAGTACTTGTAATGAATGCTATTGTGCCTATATAAGGGGCCAAGTATACCATTGTATGGCAGATCAGAAAAAGAAAGATAATAAACAATAGTGTTTGCCATTTGTGAGTTGAATGTTTATTCCTCCAAGTGTGTGTCAATTGTTGTGTTTGCTAACTCCTTGTGCTCATCTCTGTCGATCGGTGTCAGTAGGGATGGGATTTGTAGTTTAGCTCATAAAGATAGGCATGATGAAGATGAGGGTGTTTATGACATTTCACTTTAGTCTAGCTTGAAAAAAATTACATTTTTGAAAATATTTTTAGTGAGCTGGAAACACAAGCGGCCACCTTTCTTATGTTTTCCGGTTTTGACAACTTATGATGGTGGTAATGGTATTTTACAAAGTAAGTTCCTAGATGTGGAAATTTTGTAAATTATGTTGGTAATTTATGGCTTTAAACCTATTTAAAACATACACATCTCCCAAAACTATCTTCTGCAGCCCGTTTTCATGCAATTATATACCTGATTTTGACTATTCAATACTAGATGAGAGGTGATTTGTACACCATTTCTTTTTGCCATCCACCACTAATCATGCATCTAGTGTTGTACTGTGTGCATCACCGGGTGTACTTTAGTGGTGGATGGCAAAAAAACATGGTGTACAAATCACCTCCCATACTAGATAATCACTACTAAAGGCACATCCAAACACTTTCTATGTTATTATGAAATTTGGCCAAGTGTCAAGTTTTTCATGAAGTTATGATCAGAGCCATACATTGTATATTTGTATTCTTGAAGGGGAATAAGTTTATATGATAGCATCTCTTATCTTATCGTCTCTGACAATTCTTGATATTGCTAATTGTATGATATTTTCAATTATGTAAAATAACTTAGTTATTACTTTATTTGTGGTGTTAAAATTCATCCATTATCCCACTGTGCTAACACACATGGGTTTCCTGCTAAATACAATGTTTTCTATACTTCGGATATAAATCAGTTGAAATCATTTGTTTGTTTATATAGTCTACTTTAATATTAAGCTCATTATTGTCACAATCTCTCTTTGACTAGTGGGATTTCATAGGCAATTAGATATATTAGGAAGATACAAAACAGATTCTGTCATTCTGTGTGTAAATGTGAAGCTTGGCAGATGCATGAAAAATAGTCACGAAAGCATGATTAAAAGCGTTGTTAAAAAAATTATATGTTTTGCTCATCAACTTTTGAGATGAAACTAGAAGTCAAGGCTGTTAAAAAGTATATAAGGGTATTAATGATAAAATTTTGGCTTTATTTTTCATTTCCGTCTGATGTATCTTTGTTGTTTGCCATAAAATCACAAAGGTGGAGGCTATGGCTGGTCAAGATGATTCTGGAAAAAAATCAAATGAAAATGAAGTGCCAACCTTTAATGCCGAAAATTTGCAAAGCAACATGAAGGTGGTATACTACAGGTCAGCTCTCTAAATTTCACTGTAGGATTGTGATTCAGATCATTATATGGTTCAGAAAGTTTCCTCCGACTATATGTGTCTTATTTTGTTGATCTTTTTTTGCTAAATATTTGCAAAGCAACGCTAACTAACTTTGGTCTTTTTTTTCTTTTTTAGTAACCATCTTTGTTTTCACATATAAAAATGTAACCAACTTTCAAAAGTTCTGTATAAAAGCTTTCAAACCTTTTGATTTAAGGTAACAGGTCACTCGATTACAATGATGTCATGACAGCTGGCATGTGACTTTTACCATGTTGGCTTTTTTTCCAGCTGTCGCGGGATTATTGACCAGTCAACTTCGTAATTAATCTTTTTCAAATCGAAAAGTTTAAATTCAGATTTTTTTGTGAATAAATATGAATTGTTTACTGAACAACCATATCAGAGCAATGCTCATTACCTTTAATGCAATATAGTCTGTTTAGAGTTATAGAAATCTTGTTTCAACTTCCATTAGTTATAGAAATATTGCAATTCTAATCTTCTGACCATAAAATCTAATCATGCAGTCGAACATTCATGTCTATCATTGGTGGAGTGATTGCTGGAATATTGGGATTTACTGGTCTGATGGGGTTTGTCGTTTATGTGCTTGTCATGGCTATTACATCCGTATGTCTAACAGCCAAGGCAGGTTTTTCAATCCGTTCATACTTTGATAGCTGGAACAGGGTTCTACTGGATGGTTTTCTTGGCGGGGCTTTGGTAAAGTCTTCATACCTGTTAATTGTGCATCAAATGCTTTAACATTATCTGCTAATATTTGTATATTAACCAGCCAACCATGTCTTTTTCTTTGCAGTCGTTCGTGCTGTTTTGGACGTATCCTTTTATTCTTTGCATGAAAATCTATTTTGAAATGTATGATAACAGTTCTAACTTCTAAACATAGAGATAAGTCTGATTGTTGTCATAAAAGCCTACTGGTTAAATCTAGATTTAGTGTCTCTGGTTCATTTATTGGTAAATGGCACAAGTTTGCTGATATATATTCTCTAATGGGTCGATTTTGTTAACTAAAAGTCACTTCTAAAGTGAAAACTGCTAAAAAAATCACAGAAAATGTATTCATTATATAGCCATAAAATGTTCGAACAGCTTGGGTTTGCCAGTTCTAGTGTAACCACATTAATCACTATGTTTCCGCGTGTTTGTTTGTATTTCGTATATGCTATCGACTTATTACTGCCATATTTGATTACCTTGACAAGAAAAAAGATTTGCTTATGATATCGTTCATATCTTCTGAATGATCCCACATAGTTCAGTTTCTGCTTTCTGGTGGTCTTGCAGATACCGCTTGTCTTCCTATGAAAGGGTGTTCGATGAGCTGGAGGTTTTTTATTTCTTGTAATTTTTAAACTTTATTTTCTGGAGTGTTTCATGGTACGTTATATATGTGTTAGGGCAAACGTTAAATTTTGAAGATGATATATGATGACGACAGTTTTAGCACTTTATGTATCATTAGACCTTGTAAGTTGTATGGTGTAGGTGTTGGTTATGCGGGATGTGAAGTAAATCATAACAAGCTACTTTTTCTACGTGTCAAAACGGGCCAGGTTGGTTTGGTTCTGCATTTGTGTCATTTTTTAAAACCTTACATTTCTATAAAAGTATTTTTACAAAAATAATATACACAAAATACTTTAATTTTAAAGAAATGTTTTAATTAACTTATAAAAATTCCTAAGAAAGGGTGTTCGATGAGCTGGAGGTTTTTTATTTCTTGTAATTTTTAAACTATTTTCTGGAGTGTGGATAAAAATGAGAGCGTCTATCTAGGGGAGACCCCTTGATAGGCAAACGGCCTCTAGATATATCTGGGACCGCCGGGATCGTCGCCAGGAGACGTTGTCATTGCCTGACTATAAATACTGCACTATTCTCTGCAGATTTTCATTCCTCTTAGCACGAATTTTTCAGATCTCTCTCACTAAAACCTTCTTTCTCTCGCTAAAAATCTCTTGATCATTAACATTGTTTGGTCTTGTTTCAAGTGATCCAATCTCATCTCATTTCTTCTTCTATCAAGTGCAAGAGAAGAACACTATATTCGCCAAGAAACGAAGTGTTATAGAATAGTTTTCTTCTATCTTCTACTAGATTCAAATCTCTATTATCTTGATCTTTTGTGTGATTGTGTAACTCCGGATAGTGTATACATTCGGAAGTGTAGATTGTGTGTTGGTTAGTATTTTAGTCTTTAAAATACATCGGTGAAGTGGTAGATTGACTCTAGCTAAGATTAGGACGCGACATTTGGCTTAGTGTCGGAAAATAACGTAAACGACGTGTAAACGGTTTTCTCCGCCTAAAGGGAGCTTGTTGACATAGTGAAATCTCGAGTCGGATACTCGGGGAGTGGAATAGGGCGAAGAATTCGTAGCCGAACAACTATAATTCTCGGTGTTGTGCTTTGATTGTTTTAACTCTTAACTCTTGTCTTTCATTTACTCCTTATATTTATTGTTTATAGTGTGTATGTGTTGCAAGTAGTTAGACATATTGTTTGTTCATATCATTGTATGATCTTGCATATACTTGAATCTTAACATTTTATAAGCAAAGTTTTAAAACGCAATTAACTGGTAAACTATTCAACCCCCCTTCTAGTTTCCACAATTAGTATTGGAAGCCGATGTCACTCAAGATTTTTAAGATATATTGTATTTTAAAGCTTGGATCGATCTATGTATTCCACCAAATATCTAGAAGGGCAATCTATGCAAAGACCATCACTCTTTGAAAGCGATAGTTTTATTTATTGAAAAAATAGATTCGAAACATATGTAAAGTCAAAAGATCTTGATCTTTTGCATGTTATTACTAACGGCGATTTTCAACCTATTGTAAATAATCCGAAAACCAAACTTGATGAGGTTATCCCTTTTGAAAAAAAAATGATGACCTTAAGAGAAAACTAGCGAAAAATAATAAAGCCAAAATGGTTATTTACAACGCGTTGCCTAGGAAAGAATATGAAAGATTTTTCATGTGTAATACGGCAAAAGATATTTGAAAAACTTTGTTAATCACTCATTAAGGTAATAGCCAAGTCAAAGATAACAAGATTGATCTTTTGGTACAACAATATGAACAATTCGTCATTTCCGAAGACGAATCTATAGATAATGCTTTTGCTAGATTTAATACTATTATTACTAGTCTAAAAGCTCTTGATGAAGGTTACTCTAGCAAGAACTATGTTAGAAAGTTTCTTAGGGCTCTACATCCTAAATGGAGAGCAAAGGTCACGGCGATTGAAGAGTCGAAAGACTTGACATCATTATCACTTGATGAACTCATCGAGAACCTCAAAGTTCACGAGATGATCATCAAGAAAGATTCTGAAATAGTCAAAGCCAAAGGAGAAAGGAGATGCTTTAAAGGCTAAGAAGGAATCTAGTGATGAAGAATGTTCGACTTCTGGATGTGAAGACGAAGAGTATGCCATGGCGGTTAGAGACTTCAAGAAGTTCTTCAAGTGAAGAGGTAGGTTCGTAAGACAACCGCGGAATGACAAGAAGACATTCCAAAGAAGCCAAGACGATAAGAACGGCAAAAGTGACAGGAAATGTTTTAGATGCGGTGACCCGAATCATCTTATCGGAGAATGTCCGAAACCACCGAAAGACAAGAACCAAATGGCGTTCATTGGCGGTTCTTGGAGTGATAGCGGTGAGGAAGATGATGAAAAGGTTAAAGACGAAACATGTCTTATGGCTCAAGCATCTAGCGAGGTACGTTCCGAATCCTCTTACTTTATTGATGAAAACTCATCAATAGATGATTTTACCTTAGATAGTGAGTATGATAAACTATGCAAGATGAGTCTAAAAATAAGCACCAAGAACAAATGCTTAAAGGGCATTAGAAATAAATTAGAAAAAGAAATTAGTGAGTTAAAAGAGAAGCTGTCTACATTCATGAAAAACAAGGGAGTTGATCTTGAATGTACAATGTGTCAAAAACTTAGAATTGACAACGAAAAATTAAAAGAGGAAGCTCAAGCTAACTCAATTTCAAAAGAGTACATGCTCTCTAAACGAAATGCTTAGCATTCAAAAACCCTTCGGAGATAAATCGGGTCTAGGATTCAACTCATTTGAAGCATCATCTAGCGGGACTAAGGAAACAAAATTTGTAAAACCACATAATAATACGTCCTCTGGTGGCGGCCCCCAAAGCTCTGCTGGCGGCCCCCTTAAAGCACAGACGACCCCCAAAGCAATTCAAGACCGCCTGTCTGTTTACCAGAAACTGAAATTTTTGTTCTTTTTTAAAAATCAATTCTAGGTCCTAGACCAAAACACATAATGGTAAATAATGTTAAAATTCCCGTTGCTAGTGATAATGAAGTGAAACGATTTTATAAACCATCGTTAAAACCTGGAGTTGGATTCTCTAAACTAAACTTTAGGTCAAAAACTCTACCTCCTAGGAGAGCCAATAATTATTATCCTAGATCTAGAACACCGCAACCAAAAAGAAACTTTGGACAACAAAATCGTCCAAATGGCATTCTCGTAACTTGGAACAACTTCCAACCTCAAAGTTACATGCCATGGGGAATGTGTCTTCCATTTCCACATCCCAACCAAATGCAAGGGATGTTTAATACTAACAACTTTGAACCCATGAGATATTGGAGACCAAATGTTTGAGTTATTGTATTATGTAATTAGATATGCCTTGGAGTCGACTTGGAACCCGATGACTGGATAAAAGATAGTGGATGCTCTAAACACATGACAGGTAACCGAAAGCTCCTCTCAACCTACAAGGCATACAATGGAGGTAACATCATCTTCAGTAGTAATCTTCGCGGTAAACGTCATTGGAAAAGGTACGATTTCTAATGACTCTCTCAAAATAGATAATATAGAGCATGTAGATAATTTAAGATTTAACTTGCTAAGTGTAGGTCAAATATGTGATAATAAATGTAAAGTGACTTTCTCGAAACATGATAGTGAAATTACTAAGGACGGAAAAGTCATAGGTAGAGGTATTAGGAAAAGCGGCTTGTATGTGATGAAACTAGGCAATAAGCCGAAAGACAAAGTTTGTCTTACAACGATTATAGAAAATTTCACTTGTGGCATATGAGATTAGGTCACGCAAATATGCATTTAATTCAATCGTTGGCATCTAAGGAACTAGTTAGGAATTTACCTAAGCTTAAGTTTGATCAACATTTTTGTGATGCTTGCAAAATTGGAAACAAGCTCACGTTAGTCACAAAGCTAAGAATATAGTCTCAACGACTAGATGCTTAGAACTTCTCCACATGGATCTTTTTGGTCCATCCGCCGTACGGAGTTACGGAGGAAACCTCTACACCTTGGTCATAGTAGATGACTATTCTAGGTATACTTGGACTAGATTTCTTAAGAATAAAACCGAGGCTTTCGAGCAATTTGAAATCTTTAGTAGGAAAGTACAAAATCAATTAGGTTGTTCAATAGTGTCAATTAGGATGGACCACGGTAGAGAATTTGATAATGAAGTGAAATTTGGAGAGTTTTGTAATACCAATGGTATTACACATAACTTCTCGGCTCCACGCACTCCACAATCAAATGACGTGGTAGAAAGGAAAAATAGGACACTAAAAAATGAGTAGAACAATGTTGAATGAACAATCTTTACTACAAAAGTTTTGGTGTAATACCGTAGATACCTCATCCTATATTCTCAACTGAATCCTAATTAGAGCCATCTTAGAAAAAACCTTATATGAACTCTTGAAAGGTAGAAAACCTACTCTTGAATATTTTAAAGTATTTGGGAGCAAGTGCTTCATTTTAAACACCAAAGACTACCTTACTAAGTTTGACCCAAAGTCATACGAAGGTGTCTTTCTAGGTTATTCCCAAAATAGCAAAGCCTATATCATCCTAAACAAACGCACCATGAAAATCAAAGAATCACTCAACATGACATTCGATGAAACTCCCCCACCATCTAAAACATCACCCTTGGTGGATGATGACTTAGATGAAGAACAAGCGACTAAGGTTGCCAAAAAGAAAGTCTTAGAAAATGACATTGAGGATGAAACTTTAGAGATTGACGAGATTGTCAACGTTAAGGAATCTAAGAACCATCCCTTAGAAAACGTCATAGGAAACCTTAACCAAAGAACCCTTAGGTCACAAGCCCAAAACCAAAGTAACTTCTTTTGTTTTATATCAACTATAGAACCTAAGAATGTTAATGAAGCCTTAAAGGATGAAAGTTGGATAATTGCAATGCAATAAGAATTAAACCAATTCGTTGCAAATGATGTTTGGGAGTTAGTACCACAACCTAAGAGTATGACAATCATAGGAACTAAATGGGTGTATAGAAATAAGTTAGACGAGAATGGCATCGTTTCTCGTAATAAGGCTAGGTTAGTCGCCCAAGGATATAATCAACAAGAGGGCATCGATTATGATGAAACTTATGCCCCAGTTGTTAGAATAGAGTCTATTAGGATTTTATTAGCCTATGCTTGTGCGTTAGATTTTAATTATACCAAATGGATGTAAAAAATGCATTCCTGAACGGTTTAATCAATGAGGATGTATACGTGGCACAACCTCCGGGATTAATTGACTTTGAAAAGCCGGATCATGTTTATAAACTCAAGAAAGCTTTATATGGTCTCAAACAAGCTCCTAAAGCTTGATATGATAGATTAAAAGCTTTTCTTACTAAACATGAATATAAAATAAGAATGGTAGATAACACTCTTTTTACAAAGAAAAAAAGTTCAAATCTCATCATTGTTCAAATATATGTCGATGACATTATATTCGGTTCAACTTGTCAAGACATGTGTGATGAATTTGTCAAAATCATGCATGACGAGTTTGAGATGAGCATGATGGGTAAACTTAATTTCTTCCTTGGATTACAAATAAAACAAATGGAAGATGATATCTTCTTTAATCGATCTAAATATATTAAAGAAATGCTTAAAAAATTTAGCTTAGAAGAATCTAAATCAACGAAAACACCCATGTCATCGGATACAAAACTCACGAAAGACGAAGAATGTAAGTCGGTAGATAGTATCAAGTATCGAGGCATGATAGGTAGTTTACTCTACCTAACGGAAAGTAGGCCCGATATCATGTTTAGTGTCTGCCTTTGTGCTCGCTTCCAAGAGGATCCCAAAACCTCTCATCTTGAAGCGGTTAAGTGTATCTTCCGATACATTAAAGGCACTACGCACTTAGGATTATGGTATCCTAAGGGGACCGGCATAGAAACCATAGTATATGCCGACTCTGATCATTCGGGAGATTATGTGGACCGAAAAAGCACTAGCGGTATTTGTACGTTCGTGGGATGTTGTCTAACATCTTGGTTCTCGAAGAAACAAATCGCTCTTGCTATATCCACGACGAAGCCGAATACGTAAGCGCCGAAAAGGCATGTCAACAAGCACTATGGATGAAACAAGCTCTTATCGACTACGACATTCGACTCGACGACGTCTCGATTATGTGCGAGTCGTGTTGAACCCGAATCAACCAAATACGACAAAATTAAAACAATGTATGAAGTCATTAACCTCACCAAAATATATAAGCTACATGAGGTCATTTGTCCTAGATTTCTACTTGAATTTGTCTCATCCATGGAAATAATCCATGAAAACAATCAAAACACCTATTCAAAATGTGTCGACAATGAAAGAGTCTTAGATACCTCATATTGAATCAATTCCGCAGTCATTCTCTCCATTCCATCTCAAGGTCAATGTTCTTACTCCGAAGACTCATCTCTTGACTCTTTGAGAATGAATTTAAACTCTTTCACACCCTTTAAAACTAATATCCCAACTCCAAAAGCAATAACTCAATCCCTAACAATATATGGACAAACCATCTTTCCAAACAAAATTCTCTAAGAAGAACTTCGTGTGACTAAGATCTTGAATGAAATGCATTCAAGAAAATGCTTTGGTACTCTCAAAATAAATCACCCCTTTCTTCTTGCATCATCATGTCATCATGATGTATTTGCATCTTAACTAGCACTCCATTCAATTTTGCATACTTTCTAATTAAAAGAAAAAAAAAAAAAAAAAAAAAAAAAAAAAATAATAACCCCCCTTTAAATTAACTCCCCAAAATATTTTAACCCCATATGGAAACAATTAAGTCTTCTATAGAAACACATTATCAACACCAATCCCTTCATCTCAGTAATCCAAAAATACAAAAACAAATCAGGGATCCATGAAACAGGGTTCATCCCACTCATCTTCATCCATCGTCTACATAGTCCCTTCTTGAAAAAGACCCAAGTGTTTGATTCAAGATACAAGTTTGAGATTTGTTTTTGATTATTACTTATCAGATGTATTATGATATAAGCTCTTAACATTTGCTACATTTCTTATGTTAGAGCACAATATAACTATGTCCAATGATCTCTTGCTCTGGCTAGTATGACCTTAGTTGAATACCTGTATAAATTCTACGTGACCTTATTGCATGATCTCTTTTTATATAGTCATTTGATTAGATGTAATGATTCATGATGAAAATGGAGATATCACACCACCCCTTCCAACCCTGTTCAAAAATTCACAACACAACAGACTAATATTTGAAAAAAAATTTTTTAAAAACCCAGAAAACGGCCCCATAAGAATGATAGGTGGCCCCCTGAATATATATAGACCCGCCTAACAGCAAACATGTTTCTTGCTTTCTTTTTCCTTCATTTATCTGAACTTTGACCAAGTCCACTCATAAAAAAGGGCTTTCCATTATCCAATTATCATCAAAACACTTTCTTACACCTCAATACTAGCATATCATGCTTTGCCATATACTCTTCTATATAAAACTTACCCTCTCACCCCTACTCTATCACCTTAAATATGTCTTCTCCTAGAAACTATGGTGAAAAGTCTCACAAATCAATCATTAATTCTTGGAGACACACTCATTTCTTCCCATACTCACCTCCTTTATCTCCAAATAACTCTCTACCTACATCTCCACCAATCTCTCCAATCTTTGATAACACTTCTATGCCACCCTCTCCTAACTCACCAAATCTCACATCCTTACTTCATTCATTTCTTTAGGTTCTTTCATACGATGAATCAAAATCCATGAGAGTATCCGAACGTGCATTCATGACACTCTTTAGTCAGGATAATGAGACTTTCACAAGTACGATGTCCCTTAACTTAGATCAATTACAAAGGCAGCTTGACAAAGATGAATTCCAAGAAGATAAATCCATGGCTGCATTTTGGGTGCTCAACAATCAGTTTCAGAAGTTCATCGATTGGCAGCACTTCTTGGATTATGACAGTGAAATGACAGAGAAGCTTTTTGCTGAATACACTGGAATCCAAGTTAAACAGTTTAGAGAAACACTACTCCTACACATGGCTAATGTTAAGAAGTCTGTTGCTAAAAGAACACATCATAAAAGACAGTATGATAGAAGGATAAAGGAAAGACAGATGCAGTCAAGAAAGAGTAAGGTTGTTTCGAGTAAAGCATTGGATGCTAGTTTAGTTGTTACAGAATGCAGTGGGACAAAGTCAGATGAGCATATTACAAGCAGCAGTTCAGGGACTTATATCACACATGTTGTGGATGCAGATATCAGACCAGTAAATGACCAAGTGCCATCTGCTGAGGTACATTTGACTACTCAACATAATGTCCTTGCTAATGTACAACAGCATACTAATCAATCTGAACCAAGTTATGACACATATCTGTTGGAAAAGGTTGATAGCAATACCACTCCTGATTCAACAAATATGTGTCATAGGGGAGGAGAGATTGACCAGGATGCTGAACATGATCAAGTAAAAAGTCCTTTGCTTAAGGCTGAGTTTCTCAAAACGAATGACATGGTTGAAAAAGAAGTTTATAATGAACTTTCAAACAGATTTTTACAACTTGAAAAACATTGTAATAACAAAATGCGTAAAACGTTTACGATAAAATTAAACGTTTATAAAATTACTTAATCATAAAATTCTATTTATATGATTAATCACTTAAGGTTATGGATAAACAAATCATAAACATGATTAGTGATCAAGAATATAATTTTTTCTTAAATTCTTATACTTCACACAAAAATTGTTTTTATAAAAATATAACAACAAATTATTTATTAATTAAAAGAATGTTTTATTAAAAAACTTAAATTTGAATTTCAAATTTTCCCACAAAAAGTGGAAGTTCATAACAGATACAACATTTACACAACAAGGACAAGAAAAAGGGAGCGGTGTAGTGGCGGCCCCCTTATAGGGGCGGCGGCCCCCTTTATATATAAGGGGCCGCCGGGTACCCCCACCTAGCAGCGGCTACTTTTTTTTGTCCCCTATAAATAACTGGGCCACCTATTTCCAAATTAGGACTTCCTTGCCAAAAATTCTTATCGGATCTAGTTTGTCTCTCTTCTTCCTTTCTTTCTAAAACAAATATCTTGATCATAAATATCTTGATTTTTGTTCTCAAGTGATTAATTCTTTCTTCCTCCCTTTCTTCACCTTCTATCAAAGTGACAAGAGAAAGACATTCGCTATTCTTTTACATACGAATTGCTTATAAGTTAGATCTTTACTTTCTTCTCTTCTTCAATGATCACAAACATCCATTAGATTTTTTTTATGTTGTTGTGATTATGGATAAAGTGTAGATCAAGTGTGTAGATTGGATATTGGGTGTGATTTGGATTGTTGTGTCAATCAAGAGTGTAGATCTGTGAGTGTTTGATGATTAGTGTACAGTCTTAGATTCAGATGTGAGCTAAGCTAGAATTAGGACTCGACATTCTAGTTAGTGTCGGAAAAGAAGTAAGCGGATGTTGTAAAACCGGTTTTCTTCGCCTAAAGGGAGCTGTTGTACATAGTGGAAAAATCTTGTGTGGAGGGCTCGGGGGAGTTAGTGTCAGAGATCGAAGAGGTGCTTCGTTGCCGTACCACTAATCTTAATCCGGTTTATAGTAAATAACTATTCAACCCCCCCCTCCCCCTCTAGTTTCTACATTTGTATCTAGTAGCAAGGTCACTCAAGTTTTTTAAATACTTGTATTTTAAAGCCTGGATCGATCTATGGATTTCGCAAAATCTCTAGAAGTGCAATCTATGTAATGACACCATTTTTTGAATAGCGATAGTTTTATTTTTATTGGAAAATAGTTCGAGACCATTTGTTAAATCAAAAAGTTCTAGATTCTTGGCATGTTATTACCAATGGTGATTTTTAACCTATTATTCAAAATCCGGAAACCAAACTTGATGAGGTTGTCCCTTTTGAAAAACAAACAAATGATCTTAAAAGAAGGCTTGCAAAAAAATAATGAAGCCAAAATGGTTATTTACAACGCTTTGCCTAGAAAAGAATATGAAACGAATTTTCATGTGTAAAACGGCAAAAGAATTTGGAAACCTTGTTATCACCCATATCAATGGTAATAGGTCAAGTCAAAGTTTAATAGATCGACCTTTGCAGTCAACAATCATGATTAATTCGTCATTTCCGAAGACGAATCTATAGATAATGCTTTTGCTAGATTTAATACTATTATTACTAGTCTTAAAGCTCTTGATTGTGGGGGGAAAATAAGGTTATTTAGTAAGATCTACGTAAGGTAGTTTCTTAGGGCATCTACATTCCTACAGGGAGAGCAAGGTCTCGGCAGTGAAGAATCAATAGGACTTGGGACATCACTATCTCTTGAGAGCTCTTGGAAAACCCAAAGTTCCATAAGATGGTTCATCAAGAAGTTCCGAAAATAGTCAAAGCAAAAGTTGAAAGAAAATCTCTTGCATTAAAGGCTAAAAAAGAATCTAGTGATAAAGAGTGTTCGACTTCTGGTAGTGAAGATGAAGAGTATGCCATGGCGGTAAGAGACTTCAAGAAATTCTTTAAGAGAAGAGGTTGAATTCGTGAGGACAACTCGAAACGACAAAAAAGTACGTTCACAAAGAATCCGTGATGACATCGACGGGTAAAAATGATTGAAAAATGTTTTAGATGCGCGGAACGATCATCTTATTGGGAGAATTAGTCCAAAACACGAAAGACAATAACGAAAGAGCCTTTGTTGGAGGTCTCTTGTGAGCGATAGCGGGTGATGTAAGATGATGAGAAGGTCAAAGATGATAACATGTTATTGTAGCTCATTGAATCAAGTGAGGTTATGTTACGAATTTCTCTTACTATAGTGATGAAAACATCATCAATTGATGATATAACTTTAGGACAACAGAATATGATAAAATTATGTACAAAGAGTCTAAAACGATAATCACTAAAACAAAAGACTAAAAGCCACTAGAATAACTTAGAAAATGAGGCTAAAGAACTAAAAAGATAAATTATCCATATTCGAGAAAAACAAGGGAGTTGATCTCGAATGTGCAGTGTGTCATGTACTCAAAATTGAGAATGAAAAACTCAAAGATGAATCCACTAGATTAAATAAATTTGAAAAGAGTACACATTGCTTGAATGAAATGCTAAGAAATCAAAAACCCTCCGGTGATAAATTAGATTTAGAGTTTAATTCATTTGAAGCATCATCTAGTGGAACAAAGGAAATAAAATTTGTAAAAACTCATAAAAAGGCGTCATCTGATGGAGGTCCCTTAAATGGGGACGGCCCCATAAACATGGGCGGCCCCCTTAATGTTCAGGCGTGCCCCAAGTAAATAAGGGCGCACCAGAGACAACCTATATCTGAGAAAAGTGTTTCTTTTCAAAAATCTTATTTTGGGTTCCTAGACAAACGCATAATTGAAAACAAAGTTAAAGTTCTGGTAGCTCGTGACAATGAAGGTAAACAATTTTATTAAATCCATTGTCAAAAACCCGGGAGTTGGATTTTCATAAAAAATTTTGATCAAAAACTCACCTCATAGATGAGTCAATAATAATTTTTCTCGTCCTAAAAAACACCGCAACAAACCAGAAGACATGTTGGTCATACAAAACTAAACCTTGGCTTCCTGTAACTTGGAAACAACTTTCCACGACAAAAAGTTTACTTGCCATGGGAAATGTGTCTTCCATATCTCATATTCCTAAACCAATTGATCAAATGCAATAGGGATGTTTGGCACTAACAAACTTTGGACGCATGAGATATTGGGGGACCAAATGTTTGGAGTTATTGTCTTTATAATAGATATGCCTTGGAGTAAACATGGAACCCAAAATGAATGGATCCAAGGATAGCGGATGCTCCAAAACATATGATGGGAACACCACCCATCAACCGAAAAACCTTTTCCACTTACAACGGGGTATACAATGGATTGGTAATGTTGTTTTTGGTAGTTAGTAATTTCGCTGGTTTCACATCATTGGCAAATGTACGATTTCTAATGACTCTCTCAAAATAGATAATGTAGAACTGTTGATAACTTTGGATTTTAAATTGCTTAGATTGGATAAATATGTGACTATACAGTGTAAAGTAACTTTCTTTAACTATGGATAGTGAAATCACTAGGAAATGGTAAAGTCATAGGTAGATGCCCTAATTTAGGGCCCCCAAGACCCAACACACCGAAAGGCTTTTACGGTGATGAAGTTGGAAATAAAGCCCTGAGGATTTCGGAATTTGTCTAGCAACGAATTAATGAAAAATTCCACTTTGTGCATAGGAGGGATTAGGTCACGCAACAGAATACGTCTTCATTCAATCGTTAGCTTCTAAGAATTAGTTAGAAACTTACCTAAGATTAAGTTTGATCAACATTTTTGTGATGCTTGCCAAAATTAGAAAAAAGTTCGGCTTAGTCCAAAGCTAAGAATTTAGTCTCAACGACTAGATGCTTAGAACTTCTCCACATGGGTTTTTTTGGTCCACCATCAGACCCGTAGAGTTACGGAGGAAACCGTTACACCTTAGTCATAGTAGATGACTACTCTAGGTATACTTGGACTAGATTTCTTAAGGATAAAACCGAAGCTTTCGATCAATTCGAAATATTTAGTAAGAAAATCAATCAACTGGAATGTACAATAGTGTCCCAATAAGAACCGATCACATGTAGAGAATTTTATAATGAAGGGCAATTTTGGAGGATTTTTGTGATGCAACCGGTATTACTCATAACTTTCTTGGGCTCCACGACTCCTTCTAATCAAATGGCTTGGTTGAAAGATATATAGGACACTTCAAGAAATGAGTAGAAACTATGTTGATCACGAACAAATCATTACCCAAAAAGGTTTTGGTGTAATTGCCGTAGATACTTCAAACTATATACTTAACGAATTCTAATTTAGAGCCATCCTAGGTAAAACATCTTATGAACTCTTGAGAGGTAGGGAACCTACTCTTAATTACTTTAGAGTATTTGGAAGCAAGTGCTCATCCTAAACACTGTAAGATTCTTACCAAGTTCGGGACCTAAAGTCTTTCGAGATGGTCTTTCTAGGTTACTCCCAAAATAGTAAAGCCTATATCATTCTTAATAAACACACTAGGAAAATCGAAGAATCACTCAACGTGATATTCGATGAAACTCCTCCACCTGCTAAGACATCACCCTTGGTGGATGATGACCTAGATAAAGAAGAAGCTATTAGGGAAATCAAAAAGAAAAATCTAGAAAACCAATGTGAGATTGTAAACTCTTAGAGATTGATGAAGTAGTCATTATTAGGAATTAGGAACCATCCCTTAGAAAAATGTCATAGGAAACCTTAACCAAAGAACCCTTAGATCACAAGCCCAAAACCAAAGCAACTTTTATTGCTTCATTTCTACCTAGGAACCTGAAGAATGTAAATGAAGCCTTAGGAGATGAAAGTTGGATAGTCGCCATGCAAGAAGAATTAAATCAATTCATTGCTAACGACGTTTGGGAGTTAGTTCCACAACCTAAGAATATGACAGTTATAGGAACTAAGTGGGTGTTTAGAAATAAGTTAGATTTGAGATCGGATATTGTTACTCAAAATTAAGGCATAGATTAGTGCTCAAGGCTACAATCCAACAATCCGAGGGCATCGTTATGTTGAAAACTTTATGCTCCGGTGGCTAGACTTGAGTCGATTAGAATATTATTAGCCTATGCTTGCGCCTTAGATTTTAAATTATTCCAAATGGATGTAAAAAGTGCGTTCCTGAACGATTTTATCAATGAGGAGGTATATGTGGCACAACCTTCGGGATTCATTGATTTTGAAAAAACCAAATCATGTTCATAAATTAAAGAAAGCTTTATACGGTCTTAAACAAGCACCCAAAGCTTGGTATGATAGATTAAAAGCTTTTCTTATTAAACATGAATATAAAACGGGAATGGTAGATAAACACTCTTCTTTTTACTAAAAAAGAAAAGTTCAAATTTAAAATTGTTCAAATATAGTCGAATGACATTATATTTGGTTCTACTTGTCAAGGACATGTGTGATGTTTTTGCCCAAAAAAATATGCATGACGAGTTCGAATATGAGCATTGTTGGGGTGAACTTAACTTCTTCCTTGATAACAATTAAACAAGTGGAAGATTGGTATTTTTCTTTAATCAATCTAAGTATATTAAAGAATGCTTAAGAAAATTTGGTCTAGAAGATTCTAAAAACCATGAAAACCCCTTGTCCTCTGGATACTTAAACTCACGAAAGATGAAGAAGTGTGTAGGTAAGATTAATACCAAAGTATCGTGACATGATAGGTAGTTTTACTATACATTTAATGGCAAGTAGGCCTGATATCATGTTTAGTGTATGCCTTTGTGCCCGCTTCCAAGAGGCTCCCAAAACCTCTCCCTAGAAGCGGTTATGGTTTTTTTTAAACGTATCTTCTGATACATTAAAGGCACTACGCACTTAGGATTATGGTATCCTAAGGGGACCGGCATAGAAACCATAGTATATGCCGACTCTGATCATTCGGGAGATTATGTGGACCGAAAAAGCACTAGCGGTATTTGTACGTTCGTGGGATGTTGTCTAACATCTTGGTTCTCGAAGAAACAAATCGCTCTTGCTATATCCACGACGAAGCCGAATACGTAAGCGCCGGAAAGGCATGTCAACAAGCACTATGGATGAAACAAGCTCTTATCGACTACGATATTCGACTCGACGACGTCTCGATTATGTGCGACAACAAAGGCGCGATTGACCTTAGCAAAAACCAGATGCAACACCCGCGTACTAAACACATCGAAATTCATCACCACTTTCTTCGAGACAATGTCCAGAAAGGACATATCTCTATCGAAAAGGTCTCGTCCGTCGACAATATCGCCGACATCCTCACTAAACCTCTTAAGCGTGAATCGTTCAACTATCTTCGTCTTGGTTTATGAATGATGGAACACATTCCGTAAATCCTTCTCTTTTCTTCTAAGTCTCGATTCTAGTCGTCATTCCATTCCATATCGTGACAACTTAATTACTTCATCCGAAGTATTTTAAGCATTTTTAATTGGCGAAATGCAAATTAAAAAGTCACCCCTCTTAATTTTTTTTGTCTAAAACATGTCTAAAACACCTCCACTAGAGGCAACCCCCATATCTTGGGTGGCCTCTGATTTAATCAAGCGGCCCCCATTTTGATATGGGACCACCACCAGTCGGACACTATGTCTGCACCCTCTTTTTGTTAAACACAAAAACAAACACCTTCCTTCTCTCTAACTGCAGCGATGAAAACCACCACAAACCCACCAAATCTTAAAATCGACTACTAAAACTCAAATTGAAGATCAAATCAACACTAATAATCAATCCTAACATCACATATATTATCAATTGTAAGTCGTTTCATCTATTTTCTTCTTAATTTGTGTCTAAGGTTTAATTGAACATTAAAACCAAAAAATTAGGGATTTTTATTTTTCTTTTGTGTGTGTGCAATTAAGACTATAATAACACAATGTATAACTATTATGCTTCCCGTAGACGTAGGATTTGCATAATTGAGTGTGATTGCTAAACATTTTTGACAAGAACAAAAACCCCAATTTCTTTTCAAAATTCATCACATTAGGAACACCATAAAAATGTTTTAATGCATTGTTAATACACTTTAAAAACGTTTTTGCATTCATGCATAATGATCTCATGAACATCATTCGAAATATTTAATCAATGAATACTTTCGACATGTTTGGATGAGCAAAATTGAATTAAAGAGTGTTTGGGTTAACTCATAGGTTTCTGTTTTAGAGTCGAGTTAACCGCAACTCCACATTTGTTGCATATAGACACACACTAGGCACAAATTCTTATTAACAATACAAGTTCTAAATAATAAAATCTTGTTCTATTCACTTTATTTAGGTGATAATGCCACGTGTAACCAGAAATGATCACCAAAATACACGTAACTATATTCCAACCAATGAATACACTCCACCAGTAAAATATGACTTAGCACTTGTTGAAAAACGATGTATACATGAAGGTCGGGTTGTTAACAAAGATTTCGATAACACAAATTATCTTAATGTCATGTTTGAACCAATAAAATTTGAGTGTCTTTTAAAGATAAATGAGCAAATTGTTCCTCGCTTCGTTCTTGAGTTCTATAATCAACTTAGACTTGACTATAATCCCGAAGGTCATTTAGTCGTTCATTTTTTTGTTCAAAATAAGTCTTTTCTCTCACCGTTGAAGAACTCGGTCAAATTCTAGGTGTCCTTATTGAAGGACAATGCTCTTTCTCCAATAAGTGGTCACTTGACTACTTGGAGATAAATACTCCTTCAAATGATCTTTACAAAACCTCACCTCCTTCTCCAAAGGACATTAAAGCCCTTATCCCAATTAGTCGAAATGGTATAATAACCCGTATTAGTCATAAGAAAATTATTGATGTTGAAGAAAACCAAATTTTAAATCATGAAATTCAATCTCACATGACATCTTGGGTAGAAATCATTCGCGAAAACGTCTTTTGTCTGGGAGGCAATCGGGATCATGTACCAGCTTGCCTTTGTCACATGCTCTATTGCATTGCGACTTCCAAGAAATACAATCTTGCATTTTCCATTTTAAAACGAATGGAAAATGCTAGACGTCAACCTAAGGTAATTCTACCTTACGGAATGTTGTTAACTATGTTGTTTACTCACATCATATCTAATTCTCCCGAGTTGTCAAATGATCAATACATCGTACATAATCATGTCATGTATCCTCTCGCTCCTCATTATGAGCGAAAGACGCGAACGGATCATGGCACGAAGAAATGTCAACATTCCACCTCATCCTCTACTTCTGTTCCTATCAATCCAACATCATCTCATCCCATTGATGATGTAAATGTTGTGAATGATGAAGGCATCTCTCGTGCTATTACTCCTTCTCCTACTAGTTTGGAGAATTTCTATTTACATTATTACATTTAACAACTAATTAACTTGTTAATTATGTTTTAGTTTATACTATGGTAGGTAATTCTATGAATTTATTAGTAGAATTTGAAGTATGGGCAATGAAATTTGCCTTGGATGATCTCTCAATTTTATCATCTTAAATCTTATTTGCATGACAATAGAGACATCTTATTACATAAATTTGCCATGCCTAGTTATTTGCCTCTTAGCCTCTAATTGATTCCTCTCAAAAATCAAAATGAATTAGACTAGTTTTACCACACTATTGATTACTTATCTAGTTTTAGTTGATTCTTGAGAAATAGGAATTGCTACACCTTGCCGTTATTATTCTTCATTTTCTGGTCAAAACTAGAAAACTGGGAAATCTGGGAAAATTTCGTGTTCCCCAGAAAACGGCCCCCAAATATATCTGGGACCGCCCACTATTTAAGGGACCGCCGTCAAGAGGGAAACGAACTTTTCACCATTCTCTCTTTTTCTGCAACTTTGACCCTCTCACCAATAGCCCCAGATGGAATTTCTCTATTTAGACAAACCATTTCTTAAACCTTTTTCATCAAATACCATGCCTTTCTATATTCTCACATGGCCTCAAATATTTAAACCACTCATCATCTTCATCTTCCATCACCATTCCCTCTTCACTTCTCTTGCTTCTCAA
>BQNB010005069.1:4050-41550 GCA_026074375.1 Tanacetum coccineum | reverse complement strand
CCCCCCTTCTAGTTTTTACAACTGAAAAAAAATCGAAAAAAAATCAAATTTTTTTCTTACGCCTCACTCAAAGTCGACCGTTAGTTTTTTTTTTAGAATGCACCAAAACAGTGCTTTAAATCGGTCGTTGCTTAACGACCGCTATTTTTTTTTTTTTTACAAAAATGTACCTTCTAACACGTTCATTCGAAAACACCGGCCGCCAAACATCCCGCCGCGAAGCGCGGGTGACTTAACTTGTTTATATAAAAGGTAGCAAAGCCTATTTAATGCTCATTTAATGCACTCCTCCACTGACCGGGTCGACCCGCCGGACACGCCATCAAAACCCGCCGAAACCCGGTTGTTGACCCGGGTCCGACCCAAATTTTGTTTTTATTTTTTTAATCCGATCCCGACCCGACCCACTCGACGTTTTAATATATCCCCGTTCTTTCTCTCACTTCCCTAACTCTCTCTTCTCTCGCAGATCTTACAACCAGCCACATATTAGGGTACGTGTTTATTCATCTCATATCCACCTCTCGCATGTCTCCTATCTCACCAACAAAATTTATCTCTCTTCTTTTCTAGATTTTTTCTACAACCGCCGTGTCTTTAGGTTTTCCGGCAAACTTATGTCGTCTTTAGGGTTGTCCCTCTGCTCCGGTGTGCCTCTATATGCTGATTTCATGTAGTAAGTCATATTATATCTTTTTTTAAGTTTTTTTTAATAAATTGGGGTTTAATTATTTGATGATTAAAAACGAATTGGTGCTTAATTATATGGCTTCAAAATAATTCCCTTTTGAGCTTTAATATAAAAGATTGAGAATTTTTTTTGTGGGGTTTTCATTTTACATGCGCTAATTTCTTATGAGAATTCTAGAATTCTTAGAAGATCTGCCAGTTTGGGATGTTGTTGGAGGTTGAAGAGTTAAAGTGAAAAGGGGCTGAATCAGTTGCGGATTTAATTATGTTGATTGTGATACTAAGGTATGTTTTCTTTTCGTTCGTTATTGGTTTATGGTGATTTGAATCATTTGAATTTATTAGTTTTGGTTACTTAATATTTTTGAGGTAAAAAAATGTGTGTAATTTTATGTTTGTGTCATAAGCTATTTTATATAAGCACTTTGAAATAAGTTGCTTCTTGAAGAGTTTTTTAGTGGATGTTTTTTGGTCAATTTAATGTTGTTTTATAAGTTTTGCAGGGTCAGTTGACGAAATAGGAGTCGAGAGGATGCGCTAAGGTTGTTCCTCACGCTTGATCAGGTTAATGTTTTTTGATTTTTTAAGTTGGCGCTCAAGTTATTTATGTGTTCAGCTTCTACTTATAAATAAGCACTTATAAGCTACTTAACTAAGCATTGTAGAATATTGAGTTTGGATTTGCTTATTTCGTAGTTGTGTTAAATTTAGTTATGATAAGTGGGTAACTTTTGACTTATTGCAGCTGCTAATGAACGAGCAACTTTTGTTCTGGTAATTTTATATGCATGGTATCTCATTTTCGTCTTTGCTTTATTGTATTGGAAGAATGAATGATTTTTCAGGATTATTCGGAAAGTTTAGTTGAGCGTTTACGGGTTGTTTTGACAGGAAGAGTGTGAGCGGGCCCCGACATATTGAGGTTCGATCACGTTAGGTAGATGGAGGCATATGCTCAGATTAGTAGGCCATCTCCGAAACCCAAAGGAACCTTTGGTACGTTGTTTTTTTGCTTTTTAAACCTGAACTCATTTGACCCGTTACGCAAATCTAATCTACATTCTTCAAAAAGATTAAGGGCATGATTTTGTTTAGTAAATTGTAGCTGATTATTTGTGCAAAGTTATAAGTATAAAGGCTAATATCGCCTTTAGCGACGACTTAGAGTGGTATACATCAGGTAGTTTTGTATACAGATGAGTGTATCAGGTTGTTACCGATTCAATATAAAGTAGAACCGTGTTACTACAAAAAGCCGTGTAGTTTCATTTATTAAATTAGACATTATCTATTTAAAAGCATATTGAATGGTGACTGTTACTACAAAAAAGCCGTGTAGTTTCAACCGGCTGTAGCTACGAGGCACCGTGATAGTTATAGTTGATTATCACGTATTTCATTGTTTTCCGCCAGATAATTTTGTCGGTGCAATCCTGGTGCGTGTGGTACCAGTTTCGTAAGGCAATCGAGACTCACATGTAGTTATCAATAATTCTATTTACAAATAGTATACACGTACATTATTTTCTTCTGAAAACTTTACTATTTATGTAGGTCCCTCATGAGAGTACGTGCACCTTGGAGCCTGTGATCAGACGTATCAACATTGGTTAGATTGGTATAATACATTCTAAGCACACTTATGCAGTATATTAATTAGGAAATTAAGTATAACACATCTTTAATAATATCTAATATAGTACATTTAAATCAAATGACAGCTGGCGATGAAGTCACTGGTCATCTATGCTCAGAAATGGCGCAAAAGTACAAATGAGCATACTCGCGCCAGATACTTACCGAAATACTAACCACCGTTATTGATGCCATCTTGGTGAAGTAGTAAAGGAGCAAGCAGTAGTAAAGAAGACACTTCAGGTACAAATTTCACCTATTAATTTTCTTCAATAAATAATGCAAAGTTTTTCTTTGATTTTCTTGAAGATGACCAATCAAATTTGTACACCTGTTAATTAGGTATCATTTAAGTTGTCTTGGCCTGTCGCTTTTACTTGCATGATTCTTTTATGGCAACTCCTGCAAATACTCGCAAATACTCGCAGTTTGCTTTCTTTAGTTAAAGTTTACGCAAACATGTTAATATGCTTCTATTAAAATGAGCTTTTAAATAGAATAGCACGATTCTTGCAATATTTTATCTTCTATTAAAAGCTCATATATAAAAAACAGGACCTGACTTGGTGTATAAAAAAACTATTATTTTGCAACTCATAGGACCAGGTGTTTAATTGACGACCAATTGATCAAGCTGAAGCATTGAAATTTAAGAATGGGATCAACATATGTTGCTGGTGTCAAAATGATCTTTGTTGGCTTTTCTGATGGGAGAATACAGGTTAGAAGCACTTTTTAGATTACTACTTTCATAGAAATTTGAAATTGCAACAAATCATTCATCATTCTATCTCATGACAAGTAATGATACATGGACCTCACATTTGTAGACCTTGCAGACTATTATCACAAACACATAAGAATTGTACACTGACCCAAAGCATGAAACTGGTACCACTAAACATGTTCGTCACATATAATTAGCTATAAAGTTGGTATTGATAAAGTTGTGATATTGATCAAGCTTTAGGTACACAAAGTTTGATCAATATCACAACTTAATAATGGATTCTAATTCGGTGTTAAAGTTCAAAATTACTTGCATTAAGTGATGGATTATAAGGATTAATTGTTTTAAACAATATTGCTACAGAGGGTACTTTGAATTTATGATTATATTGTAGATTATAAGTGAAAGATGTAGCAGGTTAACATTTAAAGAAAGTAATGCTTTGTTACAATGTTAATGAACATTATTAGTTTCGTAAAATATCTTAAAAACTATCATTTAAATTTAGATACAATCTGAAGGTGATTTTGTGTTTGTTGTTGCCGTTGTGTTTCAGATCGATGTTTCAACTTTCTGCTCCTAAATTTTGCAGGCGCCGAGATGCATATTTTATTAGGCGTGTTGTAGTTGGAATTTGAGCGTAACTACGTGCTCCCTGCAGGTTAGTCCAATCATTATCCGTGAGCTTATGTCCGTTACTCATTTTGTATTTTTTTTCGCACAAAAATAAAATGTGGTTGTTGCAGATGTAGCTGTTAGGAACCTCTCACCATCTAGCTTCTATTTGAAAATGATGCTCTCGAAATCCCTTGAAAGAGATGGAGCAGGACATCGCCAAGTGATGCAGTCATTTCTTATGTATTATTGTTAGGTTGGAAGCAGAGAACGAGGGTGTAAAGACAATACAATCTAGAATGAAGGAGAATATGCAAACAACAGACGAGGAGCTATCGAAGATAAGTCAAACACTAGAAGCTATTCAAGCAGAAAATAATTCTCTATCAATAAAGGGTTCAGAGTTAGCAGAAGAGATTAAAATTAATCATGAAAAAATCAAAGAACTTGTCGTTGAATGTAGCCAATTAAAAGAAAAGTTGGCTGAAAAAGAGAGAGCTTTTAATTCACACAGAAATGCACGAGTCTCACAAGAGTGAAACACAAATTAAAATAAGGGGTTTTGAAGAACAGTTCCAGTCTGTGAATACACAACAAAAAGAGATTGAGATTCAGAAAGAAGAAAAAGTCAGCAACTTGCAGAAGGAATTGGAATCTTTAGGCATCGAGAAAAAAAATTAGAAGAAAATGTTCAATCTTTATTGGATAAATTAAATGAAAATCAAGAAGAAATAATGTCTCTATGTCACACCCCGCCAAGGCGGAAACACGAGGCGTAACATGATAGGCATCATAGCAACACATTGATGTCAACAATAGAGAATAACTAAATGTAACTAAATAAAATCCAAAGTGTTATGACGACACCTAACACAAGAGAGGTCTTGTATTGAGGTTATTCGCAACACAATACATAGACATAGTAATAAATCTAAACATAACAACATCAATATTCAAAATATTCATAGTACGAAAATATGAAATGAAGTCTCTCGAAAAGAAAGCTCCACAATGCGGATTCCTAGAGTCTCACTAGCCACGAAAATTAACATCCTTAGATTCGCTAGGCTCACCTGAAAATGATACTTTAAAACGTCAACATAATGTTGGTGAGATTCACAGGTTTGACACAAATTACTTACTCTTGCCGCGAATCATAATTATTAGGACATACAAGAATATTATACACAAATGCAGCAATTATAATCATCACACAATTAATTACACATTTGGGCTTAGATTAGCACTAGCACTATAAGCAACCAAGCTCACCCAGAATGTACCACACAAACATGGGATAGGCGTATCCCTCCGTTCCATCCCGGGTAGGCATACCCCTCCGATCTATCATGGTTAGGCGTGCCCCTCCGATCCAACATAAGCCATATAATATCAAGTAATGTCCAAAACCAAGTAAAACAATTATTCACATCTATTAAAACATTTCAAAAACATAATTTGGTATCATTTTCACCCCAAGAAAACATAGAAAAGGGGCTATGAATACTCACCTGAAGCTTCACAAACACGCACACAAATTCCAAGCATAGTCTATACAAACAAAATCTACGGGTTACGCATGATTAAGGTTTCACGGCCTTAAACATGTGACCTTTCAATTGATGGATACTAATGTCTATAATATTCTTATAAACACCCTACCATATATCCCATACTTTATTTATATTCTAAATACCTTAAATCCCTTTATTCAAGTTTTCAGATTATAACAGGATTTTATTGTCACTTTATGATCACTAATAAAATACTAAATTACTCAATTAGATGCCCATACTGCATTTCCCACATCTTCAATGAGTTGTGTAACTACTGTGATTTTAGAAAAAATAATATTGAGTCTAGCTATTTTAAAAAAAATCAACATCACAAAGTATCCAGAAATTGACCTGATTGGACCACTCAAAATTTTAACTTGACCAGACCCATTTAGACACTTGCGAAAAATCTACAAAAATTCTAGAAATTTATAGACATCATGAACTTGATACTGTAGCAATCCCATCAATTAAAAAGACTTTTTGATATGGTTTTTGACCTCACAATCACAACCCATAATCTGCCCTTAAAACTCAGTTTTGACAACGAATCTTGTAAAATTATTTTGACTGAGTTCCACTCATTTTTAATTCATGAAACCACTTGGGTTGGAAAGTAAACTCTCTGTAGTTAATTTTTGGCTCAAGAAAATCAATAAAAGCTATCCGTATGACCGAGTTATGGCTCTCGCAAGATGACCTAAAATTCTGCCCAGATTTCAATTCTGAATTTACCATAACTAAACCTAATTAAAGATACCCAAACCCTAATTATTATACCCAAATCAATATTAAATGATCATAACATCATAATTACAGTATTTTTACAAAACCCTAATCCATCAATTTATTTGATTACATAATTAAGACAAGGATTAAAACATAGCTTTGATTAATAGAATAAAGATTTGACAAAAATTAAAATTTGGAAGGATGATCAAACCTTGATCTTGAAAGCTTAAAAAAAAAAATTTTCAATGGAGGCTAGGCTAGGGTTTTTAGTCGACACAGTGAATGGGAGAAAAAAAAGACTGATTTTGTTTTATAAAAACCAAGTTAGACTCCTAGTAGAATTGGGCTTTTATCTAGAATTGGGCTTTTTGGTTCCTCTATTTTTCCTTTTAGGCGATTCAACCACACCCTTTAAATATTTTTTTAATGTATTTTTTAATTAAAATTTCGTTTTCCTTATAATATATTTTATTTTTATATATATATATATATATATATATATATATATATATTTTTACTATATATTTTAAATTACAAATATTTTACTATTATTAACTTAATACTTAAATAAATACATAACTTACTAAACATTACAACTTATTATTATTTTTCCCAAATTATTATTTACTTATTAGTTTATATATAAATTAAAAAAATCTCAATTCACTAATTAATCTCAACTCGAAATTTAACGATACATACTTCTTCAATTTTCCCGACGATAAAATAACAAAAATCACTATCCTTGCGAAATCATCATCACATACGAAATAAATGACTAAATCATTCATTTTAATACTCACAAGCACATATAATAGCACACATATCATATCACATAAATCACATAAACGACTTATGCATATAACTTAAGACACATAAATCTAGCTAGGTTAACACTAATGGTTAAACTAACCTTGCTAAGTCGCGGTTGTCACACTCTATGTAGCCAAAAAGTCATACTAGAAAGTCAACTGGAGAAAAGTAGTCAAGAAATTTCAGGTTACTTGATTCAGTTAGAGTCGTTGAAACAAGAGTTGGAAGGTAAAATAGCAGCACAGAAATTGATAAAAGAGAAAGAAATTTATGTTGCTCGGGTGAAAGATTTAGAGGAAAGACTAAAGAAATTGCAGAATATGTAAGTCAGATAGAGAGTTTGAAAGAGGAGGTTGAAAAATCGACTACTGTTCAAGAAAAGACGGGGAAGAGAAGGAAGGTTACGAGTCAAAGATCAAAGATCTAGAATTGCAGCTCTAATCCGTGAACAACCTGAAAAATGAAACATAAATGCAACTCAAGAAAAAGGGTCTTGAGATATCAGAATTCTTAATTCTCATTCAAAATCTGAAAGAAGAACTTGAAACAAAGTCAAAAGAACAAGAGAAGACAGTGGAAGAGAAGAACGGTTATGAATCAAGCAAGTCAAAAGAACAAGAAAAGACAGTGGAAGAGAAAGAAAGCTTTGAGTCGAAAGTCAAAGATCTAGAATCGCGGCTTGAATCCTTAAACACCCTAAAAAATGAATTGAAATGCACCTCGAGAAAAAAGGGTCTTGAAATTTCAGAATTCCTAATTCTCATTCAGAATCTGTGAGAAAAACTTGAATTAAAGTCCAAAGATCAAGAAAATTTGTTATGCTCTGCAAGTGTAATCATATATAAAATTTGACAAATTGCTTTATACAAACACCAGATGCTTTATTGAATATTTTGTAAATTTACGTCCTTATAACATCTGCCCTTTATCGATCAACTCCGTCTAACATTGATTAACGTAGAACCCTGCGCTCCGTAGCGAAGCGCGGGTTAAAAACCTAAAAACATAGTTATATTATCATCTTTAACATATTTAGTTTAGCAAAAAAATATATAATAATAATAATAATAATAATAATAATAATAATAATTGCTACTCTACTCGTGGGACGGTGAGCTTGATGTGTGTGTTGATTTGACAGGGTCCTTGCCTATGACGCAAGCTGGGTTGACGGATTTTGTGCCCGGTCGTGCGGTATCCGATGCGGCACATCATAAACGCGTCAAGTATGAGGTTAAATGTGCCGATATTGGATATGGTTTTCTCCCCTTTTCATTTTCTTCATTCGGAGAATTAGAGAAGAATGCGGTGGCCTTACTGAAGCGGATATGAAAGTTCTATGTAGCTCAAGACATTGGGGCACATGCTGCTATTCATATATTTAATAGATTGCTTTTTGTATAGTAAAGGAGTGACGGGTTACGCTATATCTAGCTTCACATTTAATGTTGAAATCCTATTTTTCTAATAAAGTGATGTTATAATTAAATAATAATAATAATAATAATAATAATTGCTATAGCTAAAGGAGTAGAGCCCAGATAATATCTTGACTTCCAACTATTTTTTTTGTAAATCTCTTAAGTTGTTAATAAAGTGATTTATAATAATAATAATAATAATAATAATAAGGTGATTTCGGCTTCCTTTTAATCTGTTGTAAATCTCTTGAGTTTTTCTAATAAAGTGATAATAATGATAAAAAATAAAATAAAATAATAATAATAATAATTTTTATGGAGATCATGGTGATCTCTATCCCGTTGATCCCTCGCCCATGCTTCTGATCCAATCACTCATTTGGATTCTTTATTTTATCATTCTTCAAAGCACGTGTGTGTCTATTTGGATTAGGTTTTCTTATTTTATCATTCTTTAAATCCCGTATGTGGGCGATTATGGCAGAGCTTCTCTTGCGTCTTCATCGTCTTCATCGTCTTCATCCTGATCGATCCCCTTTCTTTTCTACAACGTTGATTCAACATTTCTTGTTGGATCGTGGGCAGTTCTACGGTATCATATCGGTGAATCCCTTATTCGACCGGTTTTGTTCTAGGGTTTTTTCTTCCTTTTTTTATTAACTGTTTCGAATAGTTGTCGGGTTTCACGCATGAGACTTGATTGGTAGTCTGATGCTAGGATATTCTTTCTACTTCGACACAGGTTGTGGTTTTTGTTTGCTTCTTCTTTACCGTTTTAGGGCTTCGTGGGTTGCTTTAGGGGTTTTTCTCGAACATTTGCGGGTTCAAATTCTGTTTCTCTTATCTGCTACTGTGGGGTTTTTAGGCACAGGTTCTTATATAAATGGTTCTGTGGTTCGTAACTACTTATGTGGAGTTGATTTTGACACGTTCGTTTGTTGCCACAGTGGTGTTCTTTTAACACATTGGATTTTGTTTAGACACATTTGGTTTACTGGATTACATAACCTGTTTTGTAAATCTTTTCTGTGGTTATACACGCTGGTACTTTTGAGTTCTAAGGTGGTTCCATATCATTAGGTATGTGGTTTCTTCCTCGGGTCTGTGGTTAGTTGCTACTGTAGTTCTTTTGAGTTAGTTGTTGCTAATTTTGGTGGCATATACTTCGATTTTGTTGTGGCTTCGTCCTCGGGTCAGTGGTTTGTGAACATTTTTGGTTTTGAGTTTTGTTGTTGTTGCTTCTTCTAGACACTGTTATTGTGGTCGTTTAGTGGTGACATGCCGGTTGTGCGATTTCATTACCCGTTTGTGGGTCTTAGTGGGTTTCAAAATGGTGGTGGAAATGGGCTTACCAAGACTTTGTTGATCACACACCTTCGTGATCGACATTGTAGTGTGAGGCACAAGCTATCACAAAATACTCTATTCTTTCTGATTTGGTCATTTATGAGAGGGTCGAGTTAACTTTTAAACGTATGGGGCTCTGGTTATGCGGAGTTTGTTTCAGGACGCATACGCTTCGGTCTAAGGGTCATCGTGGCAACGGTTTGGATTTTGTGTCACCCCCTGATTGTGGTGATGGTGTTGTTCAGTTCGTGTTTTATGACCTTACTAAGCCTTAGGTTCCTTCTTGTTTCGAGCAACTTGATCATGTTGGCGATGAGGTACACGACTTACATGGTGGTTTTACTTTGGCTCTCCTTGATAACTTGTTTTCAAAGAGGTTGCGTACTGCCAAATCCACTCTGAAGTGTCGTTTGGGGTTTTCTCGTGTCTTGAAAGGAGCTCTTGATAAGGTGATTTGCAAGCCTAATGATATCTCTTGTTGGGTTAGTTTGTTAGTCTTGCCTTTTTATCTCTTTAAAACCTTTAATTCGAGGAGTAATCTTGAGTGCAAGTCTGCTATTAAGCGACAACGCTAGGAAGAGAGTATTATTAATGCCATTCGATCTTGGGGTATGCCAGGTGGTAGTTTGCAGCTTTTGAGGGAGACTTTGGCCAAATCTTCCCCTAATTTGTCAGATGTTGATGACGAAGACATTGATTTGGGTGATCGTAATACCAAGTAGTGTAAAAGGAAGATATCTTATGGGAATTATACTGCAACGGTCAGAGTTCTTTCCTCTTTTAGTGTTGTTCCTTATAGTGATGCTACTCTTGAGGACTTAAAGACTAAGCACCCTTTCAAACCTGCTCCCTATTTACCACATATACCCTATGATCATCATCACCTCATCGCATCTCTAACTGTGGTTCTAGACATAATTAAGAGTTTCTCTCGGGGCACGTCTTGTGGGCGAGATGGGTTGCGTACCCAACACCTCATAGATTGCTTAAGTGGATATGTTGTTGCTGTTTCTGATGAGTTAGTCTCCTCTATCACTCAAGTGGTGAATCTTATTCTTGACAGGAGTTATCCCAAGATGTTGGGTGAGTATATTGCCAGTGCTCCTTTCACTCCGTTGGTTAAGCCAGGTGATGGTATTCGTCCTATCATTGTGGGTATCGTCTAGAGGCGTCTTGTCTCCAAGGTTAGTGATCTTATGATTGGTCATTCCTTAGATGGTTATTTGGATGATCTTCAGTTTGGTGTTGGGGTGTCGGGAGGTAGTGAGGCTATACTTCATGTTGTGAATCGTTTAATTGAGGGGTATGGAGATGATGTTGGTCTCTCGATGTTTTTGGTGGATTTTAAAAACGCCTTCAACTTGGTAGGTCAAGAGGTTATGTTACGAGAAATTCATCTCCGTTGTCCTGATATCTCGCGTTGGGTGGAATTTTGTTACTCTAACCTAGCTAGATTGTATTACGGGGAGCATACCTTATGTTCATGCCAAGGGGTGCAGCAGGGTGATCCCCTTGGCCCGTTGCTTTTTGCCTTAGTGTTACATCCCTTGATATGTAAGATTAGAAACTCTTTTACCCTTTCTCTACAAGCTTGGTATTTAGATGATGGTACTATTGTTGGAGATACTTTGGTTGTGGGGAAGGTTTTAGAGTTAATTATGGAGGATGGCCCCTGGTATGGCTTGCATTTAAATGTTGATAAAACTGAAGTTTTTTGGCCAAAGGAAGACCCTCGAAGCAGGCTTACGGGTGTTTTCTCATCTAATATTGCTCGACCCTCTCATGGTGTTAAATTACTTGGTAGGCCCTCTAGTGTGGACTTTGATTTTTGCAGTCAGCTTGTGATGAAACGAGTGGCCAAAACCATTGAGCTTATGGATGCAGTGGCTACGATTAATGATCCTCAATGTGAGTTGTTGCTTCTTCGCTCTTGTACGGGTATTTCCAATCTATACTTTTCTATGCGTACATGCTCGCCCCATGTCTTTGAGTCTGCCCAACATTATTTCAACGTGGCTCTTCATTCTTCTTTGGAGCGTATTGTCACTGCTTCTGGACCAGGGTTCGGTGACTGGTAATGGAGGCTTGCCACCTTACCCTTTACTTTTGGGGGGCTTGGTGTCTTTTCAGCTAGTGATGTTTTGAATTATGCCTTCCTTGCTTCACGATTACAGTCTGCTGGATTGCAGACTATGCTTCTTCGGCATACTAATATTGTAGCTTGCGGACTTAATTTTGATGATGCCTTGCGTGTGTTCAATACGTCTATGGACACCGACTTTTTGATTAATCCAAGTGAGATCGCTGCCCCTAAACTTATGAAGAAAATGGCAGATATATATTTCATACGGCATGCTAAAAGTGCAGAATCTACATTTTCCTTATCTCATTGACAGATGGCCTTGTGGAAATCTCAAATGGAGGATCATACTTCTGACTGGCTTAGGACGGTTCCTATTTTTGGGTTGGGACAAACTATGAATGGTAAGACTTACCGTTGCGTTTTATGCTATCGGTTAGGCATCACCTCATTTTCTGTTTTGAAGCCTTGTTCAGCTTGTTCAAGGGTTTTTGCTAGGGATATCTATGGAGACCATGCCGTATCATGTGCTGGTATTATTGGTATTAAACATCGTCATAATATTGTGCGTGATACCCTTATCGACATATGTTATCGTTCTGGGATTTTAGCTGGTAAAGAAGTTGGTATTGGGTTGGATGGGAGGCGTGACAAACCATTACGTCCAATAGATATTTTACTTTACTCGTGAAATAGAGGACTTGATGTGTGTATGTATCTTACTAGATCCTCAAATTTAAGGCAAACCGGGATGGCTGATTTCGTACCTGGTCGGGTGGTGATTGAGGCTGCTCAACGTAAACGTGGTAAGTATATGGATAAGTGTGCGGCTATTGGATATGGATTTCTCCCATTTTCTTTCTCTTCCTTGGGGGAATTAGAGGCAGACGCGGTTATCTTAATGAAGCAAATTCGAAAGTTCTCCGTGACTCAAGACACCAGGGTACGTGTAGCTGTGCATATTTTTAATAGGATTGGTTTCTCTATTGCTAAAGGAGTGGGAGCCCAGATAGTATCTCGGCTTCCCTCTAACTTTTTGTAAATCCTATGAATTTCTAATAAAGTGATGATTATTAAAATAATAATAATAATAATAATAATAATAAAGTTTAAGGTAAGGTAACACCCAATACCGTCTTCCACGGGTTATGGGTCCCAATACCATTGCACGGTGTATGAGGAAGGTTGACACGTAGACAACCATACCCCTACCTAAGGTAGAGAGGCTGCTTCCGGTTCTACCAAATATAGAAAAAGACCTCCGGTCTTGTAAGGAGTGAGGATCGAACCTTTGACCTCTTTCTCCAGAGGCAAAGGTGATAACCACCTTATCCAACCTTGCTATGTTAATAATAATAATAATAATAATAACGATGATTCTCATAAAGTGTTCCCCAGCCGTTATTACCTCTGAAACTACCTGGGTTTTTCCAGTGCCGGTATTTATAAACATCTATTTAAATATCTGAAAATCCATATTTTGAACATAAAAATCATGTATAATATAAACAGACCAGTGATAAATGTTAGAGGTAACTTGTGTGTATCATTATAATGAATATTCGATACATTATATAAGTTACATATGAACAATCTAGAAGTGGGCTTGAGCCCATTCTACATAATACTACACAAAATATCGACTAGCACTCCCTCGCAGTTTGAGTGAGAGGACATTGGACGCTCAAGCTGGATCGAAACTCTTCAAATAAAGAAGAAGGTAAACCAATGGTGAAAATATCCGCGAACTGATAACGAGAGGGAACATGAAGAACTCAAACCTGACCTGTAGCAACCAAATCACGAACAAAATGAATATCAATCTCTATGTGCTTTGTTCTTTGATGCTAAACCGAATTAGAAGACAAATAAACTGCACTGACATTATCACAATATACAAGTGTAGCGAAAGACAAAGGTGTATGTAGCTCATGTAATAAAATCTGTAGACAACATGTCTCAGCAACCGCATTAGCAACACCATGATACTCTGCCTCAACACTCAAACGACTAAGCATTGGTTGACGTTTAGAAGACCATGAAAGTAAGTTGTTACCAAGAAATACACAATAACCCGAAGTCGATCTTTAAGTAGTAGGACACTCAACCCAATCCGCATTAGAATAAGAAACCAAAGATGTAGTAGAATAAGAAAACAACTGTAACCTATGATCTAATGTGCCACGAACATACCTCAAAATCTGTTTAAGGGCTGAAAAATGAGGCTCCCGAGGATCATTCATATAAAGACAAAACTGCAACACTGCATAAGAAATTTCAGGGCAAGTAAAAGTAAGATCCCTCAAGACTCCGATATAACGTCAGATCAGAAACTGGATCACCATCATCTCCCAGTTTGGACTCAGTATCAACATGAGTCCGACTGGGATTACAACCAACCATATGAGACCGCTCAAGAATCTTAGTAGCATACTTACGCTGAGATAAAAACATCCCTGAATAGTCACACGTAACGGAATTACACAAAAAATAATTAGGCGAACAAAGATCCGTCATAGAAAACTCCTGATGTAAAGAATAATTAATCTCATGTAACAAAATCTAAGATGAAGCAGTGAGAACAATATCATCAACATACAATAATAAATAAGCAGTGTCGGTCCCTTGCCTGTAGATAAATAATGATGAGTCAGAACGACTACGATAAAACTCAACACGAGTAATATAAGCAGCAAAGTGCTGAAACCATGCTCGAGGTGCATGCTTAAGACCATAAAGAGACCTCTGTCATAAACAACCATAATTAGGATGCACAGGATCCCAAAATCTTGAAGGCTGATGCATATAAATTGTCTCAGATAAATCCCCATGTAAGAAGGTATTCTTGACATCTAGCTGATGAACTGGCCAGTGTCGAGAAATAGCCAAACTAAGAACGGTCTAAATAGTGCCTGTTAGCCTCAAAATATTGAGTCGAACATGGAAGCTTCGGTTATCCATTTATCAAGTCTTGGTCTTTATATTATAAACGTTGTAATAGCCTAGAAAGGGAACCAGGCTCGTTAGTTAAGCTAACATTATACACGTTACAGGCTTAAAGCCCACCAAAACCCGAGCCTGACCCATAGGAAGAAAACCTAGGCGTCTAGCATAGGTCAAGTACAATAAATACCCCCTCTCTACACAAGAAGATGGGTTGGTCATCTCATTTCTTTCTTTGTGATAATCCAACCTTTCTTTCTTTCTCTCTACATTCTCTCTACTTTCCCTCTCTACATCTCATCTTATTTCTTCCTCTTTTCTATTTGATCTATATGTAATATGTGAAGTGATTTATGGTTCCTACAATTGGCATCAGAGCTAACAAGGGATGATTACGTGTTGATTGTGTACGTTTTACTTGAAAAAATCTAGCAAAAAGTGTGTTTTAAGCTTTTATTCGAAAAATAAAATGGTCTAAATTTTGATGTTAAAAATGTTAAAGTTATGGTTTTTATGTTACATATAGCTTAGATATACTTAGTTTTGCAAAAAAAATTCAGGTAAAAACGTTAAAAATTATGGTTTTTAGGTATTTTTTAGTGTTTGGACTCGTGTGTATTTTTTCGAATTCCGGCGATTGAGTGTTTTGTCCAGCGATTTGATCTTTTGGACCAGCGATTTGATCCTTTGGTCCAGGGATTTGATCCTTTGGTCTAGCGATTTGATCCTTTTGGTCCAGCGATTTGACCACACTTGTCCAACTATTTGAGCTCTCTTGTCTAGCGATTTGAGCTCACTTTTCTAGCGATTTGAGCTAACTATTCCAGTAATTTGACCTAACTATTCCAGCGATTTGAGCTCACTTTTCTAGCGATTTTGAGCTAACTTTTCTAGCGATTTGAGCTCATTTTTCTAGCGATTCGAATCACATATTCAGGAGATTTGAGTCAGTATTTCAGGTGATTTGACAAAGATTATCAAGCGGGTTGAGCTAAATCTTCACGCGATTTGACTCAATAAATCCCGCAGTTTGGTACACTCTTATCAGACGATTTGACTCTTATTCATCAGGCGATTTGACTGATTTTTTAGGCGATTTAACTGACTAATCAGAAGATTTGATCATAGTTTTTGTGAACTTAAAACTAATCTCAAACACTTAAATTATAACAAAAACACGACTTCAAAACACCTAAAATAACAACACAATTATATAACTCTCACTAATCATTAAAGAATCCTACAAATCATTTTCACTTCACATCCGGTAAAATGGAAACGAAAGATACTTTATCTTCGTGTTTAGATTCAAAGGAACAAGAGATGCAACGAATGCAAAAGCAAGCAAAGATTTTGAAAGAGAACTCCATGAACAAACTTAAAGCACTCAAAACAACCATTCAACATCTCTCAAATAAGGATTTCCCTATAAACTTTGGGTTTAAATGAGTATTCCACCGACTCTTTAGTAAAGACGAAAGAACTTTCAAGTTTGAGTTAACTCAAAATATGGAAAACCTTGAAACGCAACTCAACAAAGAAACACTTCACGACAAAGACTCCAAGTCTATCTTCAGAATGCTTAATGCACAGTTTCAGAAGTTCTTACATTCAAAGGTGTTAAAGACTTCCAATTATGATCAAGATGCTCGAGAAGCAAGAGAATACTTGTAAACAATATACTCATATGGAAGCTCAATCCTTCAAGGACTTTATAATTCAAAACATGGACTCCATTCAGAAATATATTGTTGAAAGAGCACTTCATGAATGAGACATTCAGAATAGGTTGAAAAGGTTGAATGACAGAAAGTTGCAGATACAAGAGTGCAAGGTTTAGGAGCTTAAAGCAGCGAATGCTTGTTCGGGAGACACAGACAGCAGTGGGTTTGTCTCAGACAATAGGAATACGCAAAGTTCAGAGTATGATTGCAGCAAGACAAGGGATGCTCAAAGCCCATAGAAACATAGCAGCACATCTGGAAATAAAAGTAGCAGGCCAAGGAATGAATGCAGTGAAAGAAGCAATTCTCGGGATGATATGAATATCAGACCTTTATATGACACAGAGCCAATGGCTGAGGTACCATATACTGCTGAATATAATGTGTTTGTTGTTGAAACTCAACATACTGAGCAACATGAAAACATGAATGACACATCTTTGATGGAAAATGTTGATAGCAATACCACACCTAATTCATCAGATATGTGTAATAATGAATTCCAGGCTGACCATAATGTTGATGATAATGAAGATGAGCGTGTCATGCTTGCTAATTTAACTGAAAATTTAAAACTTGATACTGATGAAAACAAAAAGATTTAAAAGCAATTAAAGAAAGCAAACGCATCACTCACTCATGAACTGAATGAATCCAAATATGCTCTTGAGGAGTCAAATGACATTCGAGATAGATGCAAAAGTGCACTTCATGACGAAAATATTAAGCTTGAGAAGTACAAAAAGTATACAAATTGTCAACTTGAAAAAGAAGAGGGAGAACGTAAACTCAAAGAAACTCTTGGTTTATTAGCTCAGCAAAAACATGATTTAAATGAAGCATTGAAAACACAAGCTTATGAAACGTTTCAAGTTAAAGAGAAAAAGGTTGAGTTAGTACACCAGAGTTCCTTAGTACACATAAGATCTGACCATCTTCGAAAAGAAAAATAAAATTTGCAAAAGGATTTCAAAATCAGAAAAGAAAAAGACATTGACAAATTGATTGCTTTGGAAAACTAAATAAAGTTTTTAAACGACATTGTTTATAAAACCAATCAATATGTTCAAACCATTTATATGCTAGCTCCTAATCCGAGTTTGTCATATAATGGTAAGCCAAGTTTTGTAAATCCTAAGTACCTCAAGAAAGCTCAATCTGAAAAACCATGTTTGTATAAGATCCTATATGAAAAAGATGATCTTGCAAACATATTTTCTCCTAATTGTGAAGAGACACTCATTCTTGAGGAAGATAGTAGATCAAAATTGGATAAGGAGAAAATTAAAAAGTATGACTACATATATCAAAACAGTCTTTACGATCTTTTTACTCCTCAAACACGAGAATCTCTTGATTAGTTGTATTATGCCAATGAAGCTCAAAAGAAAATGTGGAGAAAATCTTTTGTTAAATACAAGCCAAATATTTCTAAAAACACAGTTTTTCTGCCTACGCAAGCTTTATTAAGCAAGATTAGACACGCATTTAATGTTGTTCAACGTAACATAACAAATTTCAAAACAATTGTTGATTTGGATTGGGAAAAACAAATAGACAACATATGGCAACAACCAATTACTCAAGAGGTAACCGTGCTTGTGAAAAATCTTTTAATTCCTCTCGCAATTAAGACAAAAGCAAATGCAAATGAATTTTAAAGAGCTCTTAAACAAGAAATATTTGAAGATTTAGAGTACGTTCAATTGCTTGAAAAGGAGGTTGATGAACTTGAATCTAAAAAAGCTGAATTTCCAAATGAATATGATCTACTTCTCCAAGAATGTGTTTTAAAGGATATCATGTGTGCTATTCTTAGTTCTTTTGATAATATTGATGGACAAACTGAATTGCAATGTTTGTATCTTGAAAAAAAATTAAAGAATGCCAAAATCTTGAAATTGAACTTTTAAAGAGTAAAATACAACAAACTAACAAATGCTTTGAAAATCTAGAACAACACTGTATTGATCTTGAACTTGCTTTGCAACATGAAAAGGAAAATAATGTTTGTGAAAACTCTTAGGTAAAGCAATCTTTGTGTTATCCCAATAGCTAATCCATATCACAACACATAAGCTATACCAATAAGCTATAAGCAAACCCAATAAGCTTAAATAAGCTTCGAACCATAAGAGAAAGAAAGAAATGAAATAGAAGAATATTAGATTAAGAGAAAGAGGTGGAGGATCTTTTACACATATGAAAACGCACACATGAAATTACCAACACCATCTCCATGTGTGGAGAGGTTCTATTTATAGTCGCATACCCTTTACCTAGGCGTATGGACTTCATCTTGGGCCGGGCTTGGTTTGTGTTGGGCTTTAGCCCGATACATGGACAATATTAGCTTAAAGTCCAAGCCCGTTGAACCCGACTAGCCTATTACATAACAACACTAATTACGACTAATAAGACCGATAACATTCTTGTTCGACTTATATAAAATTAAGGCTAAAAATCTTCCCCAATGTTGAGGTCTTCTTTGATCTCCCCAACGTTGACGTTCTTGATGGAGGTTATCTTGATTTAACTTTATCTTTCCTAATGTTGAAGATATGACGATTGAGCTTTGCCTTATTTGGTCTTGTCTTTGTCTTTTCTTGTTTGTAATGGCTCTGTTCATTCATGCTTAAGACGACGAATAACATTCTTTCGGTGTCGTTTATGTGATCTTGATCTTGAGCCTTTGTCTTTTGACTTTGAGTTCTTGAGATCTTTAATCTTGCATCATCTCCTTGAGTTGAATCATCTCGATTTGACTTTCTTGATCAACTTGTGCTCTTGATCGACATACTTATACTTATTGCATTCTTCTTTAGCTTATATGAACATAAGGCTAACAATCTCCCCAAAATACGATTCTTGATTTGACTTTGAAGATCTTTAAGGAAGTTTAGGATCAACACTCTTGATGCTAAATGATTGACTTTTAGAGCTCGAGTATGAGTATATGGTAATGAATCTGACTTCGCTGGTACATGGTAGCAACACCGACGTTTGAATCTACATTTAAAAGGTTAGTGATAAACAACAGATATGGACAAAAGTGTCTTTGTCACTTCGTCGAATACGGTTGCAATAACCATAGTTCCCCGTTAATCAGTATAAATACTGCCTTTGATCAGATAGAATTCATATGAATCTTCTTGATAGGGTTTCGAAGCTGTACTAGTCGTTCTCATTACCGGAGCGTCTCAAAGCAGACAACACGGTAAGAGTGAATCAGATAGTTACTATCTTTCTGATTAAGTCATCAATTCATATACTGGACCAAATCGATATCCAGTTGTCACAAGTTCGATTCATATAGAATCTTGCAAGTCACCTACCAAGAGCTTGTTTGATGTTGGCTCAAGCAGGATTTCCATCTTCACTATGAATACTTAAGTATCACTCGGATGTTCTGGCAAGATCTCAAGGATAATGCGTAGGACTCTTTGTTACAGCTTGTGAACTTTATGGTGTTCAACAAGTGTATTTTGACATTGTGTCCTAATGAGATTTATAATTTGATCTCTTCTGGCTCTAGACTCGATTTGTGCACTTTGGTTTTAGTAATCGAAGGCTGGAGCAGACTGCCACCTATTCAATATCAACAATCTCGGAGTGAGATGTCAATAGATAACGTGTGTATCTCCGTGACAAATGAGACAAGTTTCTTTTGATAGAAACTCGAATGGCTGGGAAGGGTTGTGCATTGCATCACTGGGTCCATAGCTTTCTTCAATACCAACAATCATCTTTGTGATTTTGGTAGATTATGTATTGACTCGGTTTCTGCCTAAGTTGTATGGAGGGCTGCATTGTTTTCACCCTTTATCCATATATTTCTTTTTTTTCTATTTCATTCTTCACCCCTCTCTATGCGTTCAAAGACGGTCATTACTAACCCTTGTTGTGATTGTTCTAGTGTTTAGCTCAATTTAGTCGGCATTCTTCCTTTATTCACATTCATCTCCAATCATACCTAAGGACTGCTATTTCTAACTATGGATTGTCCTTGGGTAGATCCTTCCGGTTCTAGTTGGATCATAGGACTTATACCTAACCTTAACCACCTTTTGAGTTCATCGACGTCGTGAGTTAATTGGTTGTTGGGTATAGAGATCGAACCATAAAACCATTTTTTGACATTGTTATTTTCAAATACTCCCCCTACACATGTGCATCGAGATTCGAAATTGTTTCGCACACGAAGGAAAGAGTTGCACTTAGAGTCTTAAAGATCACATTATTCTATATCATATTTTAATAATATTTTCTCCCTTATTTTAAATAATAAAACATTTAGTATTTGAAATACCAAATGATTAATATTTATGGACTGAAAAACTACATGGGAGAGAAAATTTATACCATGATATTGCATGAAATTCATTTTTTGGATAGTTCATTCATCTAGTAGTGGGATACCATTAATTTTTTAAAAAACTTGACATTACAAGGAAAAAAATGATATGACACCACAAATATGTTGACGGCGGAGTGTGAGTGCCCTTATGGTGAACAATGTATATTTTTTATTGACAATTATAAGTCTATTTGTTAATTTCATGAAAATGTGTTTTGGGATACATAAAATTGGACAATTATGAGATGTTACCCAACACATTAAAAGGCTTCGTTTTTAAATGCTCCCCCTCAAAAAATTGGATCCACATTAAAATGACATTGTACAGTACCACATTTTGAAAATCTTATTTGAGGGAAGGGTTGTGTTGAGAACACAATTTAAACAAATACTCACTTTTTAGGAACAAGATACTACAAATTATTTTGTAGACAATTTGACATTGAAAGTTCTTTTTGAAAATTGTGTTCAACGGTTTTAAAAACCATGATATAAGACTTCTCTTCTATTTAAAGAGTAAGCGCACTGAAACGTACACTCCCCTATTACATTCGGGTCCGAGTTATGCACTGAAATGTACATAAGTCATTAGAGAAAAATTTAGAAACGACATGTTTTGAAAGAATTTGAAACTCTTGATCGAACTTCATTTACAACGCCAGTTGTCGATGTATTCAACTTTCTAGGTACGTTATGTCATCGTTTCATGAGAACATGTCGAGAAGATTCATTTTGGTTATTTTGAAATTTTTGATTTTATATTTTGTTTTTTTTCTAGGGTTTTATATTTTTGTTTTTCTTTTTGTTGGTTTTTTTATTTTTGTATTTTCTTTTTCCAAATATTTATAACTTCAAATAAAGAGAAATTAAAAATATATACAAATTCGGAGTTTGACTGGGACAAGCAGATTCGTTTTGCCAGAACCTTCAGTTCTTCTGGAGTCAAACATCTCATACCGAGTCGTCTGACGAGATACTTAAACCTATCTTCCAACAGAGCTTTAGTAAACAGGTCAGCTAACCGGTATTCAGTTCCGACAAAGAATAATTCAACAATACCCTTTTCAACCTGTTCCTTTAAGAAGTGATATTTGACATCGATGTGCTTGGTACGGGAATGCTGGACTGGATTGCACGAGATGGCTATGGCTGCCTTTGAATCACAATACATAGGTATTTTGTCAAAGTGAAAGCCATAATTTGTGAGCTGAGTTCTCAACCAAAGGACTTGAGCGCAACACGCAGATAAAGACACATACTCGGCTTCTGCTGAAGACATTGAACTGCAGTCCTGCTTCTTGGACGACCAGCTGACTAACTTATCAGCTCCTAGAAATTGTATGCCACCAGATGTACTTTTACGTGAATCGAGACAGCCCGCGTGATCCGAATCTGAAAAAGCAGTTAGTTCGAAACCGGTGTCCTTCAGATACCAGAGTCCCATGTTAATGGTATTCTTAAGGTACCGAAAGATCCATTTAAACGCAGTGAGATGTTTCTCAGTCGGTTTCGCTTGATAGCGAGCACAATAACACGTAGCATGTACAATCTCTAGTCTATTTGCTGTTAGGTACATGAGTGCTCTGACCATACTACGATATTTTGTTTGGTCAACCGGAGTTCCACTCAAGTCAGCATCTAGGTGTTTTTTAGCCATTGGAGTACCAATGCTATCACATGAGGTCATACCATGCTTTATAAGTATCTCTTGAGAATACTTAACTTGGTTTATAAAGATACCACGTGGGGATTGGTGGATCTGAATTCCTAAAAAGAATTTCAGCTTCCCCATCATATACATTTCAAACTTGCTATGCATTAGTTTTTCAAACCTTTTTGAAAGTTTTGGGTTCGTAGAATCGAAAATAATGTCATCAACGTAAATTTGCACAAGCAATATGTCTTCCCCATGTTTAGTTATGAACAAAGTTGGATCAATATAACCTTTTGAGAATCCTTTAGATACTAGGAAGTTGGAGAGTTTATCGTACCACACTCTTGGAGCTTGTTTGAGTCCATATAATGCCTTCTTTAGACGGCAGACTTGGTCAGGATGATATGGGTCTACGAATCCATCTGGCTGATTTACGTACACTTCTTCCTTCAGAGACCCGAAAAGGAATTCTGTCTTGACGTCCATCTGGTATACTGGAAATGATTTGTGTGTAGCATATGCAACGAATAACCGGACAGCTTCCAACCGAGCAACTGGTGCAAATGACTCTTCGAAATCAATTCCTTCCCTTTGAGCATATCCCTTAGCTACAAGACGAGCTTTATTGCGAATTAAAGTATTTTCCTCATCACGTTTGTTTTTCCAGATCCACTTTATGTTAATGACATTTTTGTAGAGTGGTCTATCGACTAATTCCCATACATCTAATCGATCAAACTGGTGAAGTTCTTCTTGCCTTGCTTCAATCCATGCAAAATCAGCCATGGCTTTTTTGATGTTGTAACACCCCCAAATTGGGTCGCAGCGGAATAATGAGTATCCGGGAGCGTTACATTACAGATGAATAGCACAAGATATGAGAACGATCTCAAAAAGAGTCGTTTAAAATACGATACATTGGATTTATTGAAAATGTTTGACAACAAGCACGAAGGCTTAAATAGTTCAACATTTGAAATAAAGATTCTAGATCATAACAATCGTCCCGAAATATAATGACTCTAAATCTTTATGCATGACACGCAAAAGACTATCCGAATGTATCTTGTGCACCTCGTGCATCATAGACCTGAGAAAAACATGCTTAAAACGTCAACATAAAGTTGGTGAATTCATAGGTTTATGTAAATGAAATGTAGGACCGTAAGATTTCAAGTGTATGATAATGCAACATATGCAAAATCAAAATGTGATTACGTTTCCTAAGCTCATGACACCGACGCTCCACATGTTATGAATACAAATATAAATATTGCCACATTGCCCGGAGATGATGTTCAACCCGCAACTCTGAACTCCGACATGGTATACATCCGTTGGTTTCACTCCGGACACCAGTGAGAGCTACTCACCCGGATGGGGATGTCAACCCCAATAGATCTATTTATAACATTCGCGCTCACACAAAGTAATTGACAGTTAATGATAATGAGCTCAAAGGGTTATCGCTACTAAGGCAAACACGTAATCATGGTAAAATGTACACTAACGTCCAATTTGTAAAAACAAGCATGTTTCTCACCCCAAAAGTGATATAGTAAAACATGGGGCTATGAACTCACAGTAAGTATTGATATCGTTGAAGCAAAGCAGTTGCACGAAAAAACGATGCAAAAGACTTTATCCGCAACCTATAAATAAATAATACATATTCACTAAACGGAAAATAATAAATTAAATACTTGCAATCTATTCCCTAGTGTGTGCTTGATCTTTATTTAAAATAGTGATATTTGAAAACAATTCCTTGTTTTAAAATGGTCAACTTTATCGGGTCAACGCGGTCAAAATATAAATATATAATTTACGACTTTGACATTTTGTGAAACTAGGCTGCTTATACTTAAATTCTTTAGTTGATGTCAGCCCATGGTTTGAGTGCTCTAAGCATGCTAATAATTAGTCGGAAATGTTTAACGGTTTACTTGTAAGTTAACTTATATTTTACTAAGTTTTAACATGAGTCGTTCTAGAGTTTTATGACTAGTTTACAGGTTCGTTAGTTAACACTAATGAAAAGTAAAAGTATATTTATTAAAAAGTAAAGGTATATTTGGAATCTACGCCGGGTAGTCTACGACTTTCATTTAATAAGTTTTGGTTAAAAACGTCGTTTGAATATTTAAAAATGGTGTTAAACATAGGCGGGTCGCGAGGCTGTTTTTATACTTAGCAAAATTTAGTTTATTTCAGCTTATAGTGCTTACGAGGTCTGAACTTTGAACTAAGTTTGCGGCTTCGTTACTCAATGTTAAAACAAGGTAAGAGTAGTTTTGAAAACTAGGCTAGGTCTATTTCAACATACCTTTTATAAGTTTTGGGGGCGGAGGTCGTTAAGAGGGTCAAAATTGAGTACAAAGTAAGGGGTGTCGACTCGCGGTCGGCAGTATTAACTGCGTGCCAACAGTATTAACTGTATGGCAGCAGTACTAAATTTGGGCCTTCATTGTGAGTTCGTTTCTTAACCATTTTTAATGATTCGAATCCCTATACAAAGCCTACTATGCTGACTATCAAATGCCCCCCATTCCCGTCCTAAATCCTGAGGTTAGATGGGTCGAAAGTGGGTCGAAACTAAGGGTTTCGCAACCCATTTGCTGGCAGTTTTTACCCGACATCTTTGAGACTTCATAACTTATTCATTTACTTGACGAAATTTGGTGATTCCAGGGGCAAAACGCAGGTCACATGTCCTACTTTTGTAAATGATTAAGTCATTCTCATATGTTTCATGTTAAGGGACGGGTAAAGTCGCTTAAAGTTACTACACGCATGGCTAACAATATGACGTAGCCCAGGTAGTTTTGTTTCTAATCCAATAACGAGCCCTAGCCACACACGTATGAATATCTTAAACCTAACACTCTAACACTATACCCATATTTCATTTTACATACATGTTTTATGGGATTTGGCTAGTTCTTTCGAACTACATCAAAAAGTGGCAACATATGTATTTTATTTCTAACAGGTTCAAGCACACAACTATGGCACAAGCATTAAAATCAAAGGGTGATTAATAAGAGATGATTACTCACGAAACGCAAAGGAGAGTGTGCCCCGAAATTTCCCAACGAAAACCCTAATTGATTGCTAACGCTACGTGACTCTAAACCACAATTTTCCACCACTGCTTGCCCTCCTTATGACCCCATACCACTTCTCTCTGCTGTCTTAATGATCGAACCCCAGGAGTGGGACACTCAAGAATCTTGTTAGGGTTAGGGTTTTGTGTATGAGAAGGGTACAAAGTGGCGTTGGTTTTGTTTGGGTGATGTGTAGGTGTCGAACCAAAATTCCAAGCAAACGCTAAGTGAGATAATGAGGTGTGATAATGAGGGTGTTGTTGTTCCTTCTGTGTTTGCAAAATAACAGTTGCAAGTTTTCTTATATTCATAAAATAAAATGCAGGCATAGTGTTTAAGCTTGAAGTCACATTCTTTTGTTATCCCAATTCTGGCAAAGGATTTCTTGGTTTTCACATAGTCAAACTACAGTGAATTAAAGCGTGATACTGTTTGAAAACATGGGGAGGAAAAAGAGAGTTTGTAGCTAGGTATATCACGGGTATGAATTGGGTTTAGAAGAAAAAGGTGTGTGGGCTTTTATACGTTGGACAAAAGAGTGAAAGGGGTTTATGTGTTTATCTACTAAGGTTTTCAAACGTGGCTAGGTAAATGTATAGGAGAAAAATATCAGTGTTTGCTAGTTTATTGGACTACATGGGTTTTTAGTTGTTACATTTTATTTAGTTTTCCTTATTTTACAAAAGTTAATCTTGGTGTTGATTGCAAAAAGAAAAGAAATGGTTCCTTCATGATTAAATTGTAAACGCAGCCCATGCGACATACTTTGCTGAGAGACTTAAAATGACGACGGATACAATGGTTCAAGTAAACGTCACAATAGATTTAGGCTTACCCTACGGCAACGTTTAATTGCTCGCACGATTTTTCTAATGAGGTTTATATGAGAGTATCTACACAATCCTAGTAAATAAAAGATAATGAATAAACTAAGATCGAAATATGACCTGAAAATACGGGGTGTTATAGGTGTTCTTTGGTTTGGTTCAACTCACAGTGAGTGTGAACATACACATCTCGCCAACTATTTTTAGCTGGCGTCTTGTTCTAATTGATTGAGAAGGATTTTCAATTACTTGTTCTAACGGATGATCTTTTGTCTAACGATGTTCAGAAGGATGTCGTTGATAGAATGTATGTGTTAGATATGAGTAAAAGACTTTGATCTCCCGTTCTAATTTCAACGAGCTCTTACACATATTGGAGTTTAATCATCATTTGTTGTCCTTCCAATCGGAACATCTAATGGTTTAGTCGAATAAACCTTCTTCAAGTTGGATACATGGAATATTGTATTGTGAACCCTAGCTCATTTTGGAGGGAGTTCAAGCTTGTATGCAACAGATCCAATCTTTTCCAACACCTTGAAGGGTCCAACATATCGAGGGTTTAACTTTCCCCATTTGCCAAAACGTACGACCCCTTTCCAAGGTGAAACTTTAAGCATAACTCTATCCCCAACTTGGAACTCCATCAGCTTACGCTTTAAGTCGGCATAACTCTTTTGTTCGCACGAAGCGGGCCTTGTATCCTCTTGCTTGATCTGAATGGTTTTCTCGGTCATTTATTAAATTAAATCTGGACCGTGTGTTGGTGCTTCTCCTACCTCGGCCCACCCCCCCCACCCCACAAAATGGGTGAAACGACACTTTCGATCGTACAATGCCTCAAACGGTGCTGCCTTGATGCTAGCGTGGTAACTGTTGTTGTATGAAATGTCAACAAATGGCAATTTGCTTAATCCAAACCATTTCAAAGTCGATACGAGCAAGCAAAGCATTTCCTCAGAGTTGGATGGTTCTCTCGCTCTTGTCCATCAGTTTCTGGTTGTTTCGTTGTCACTAATATCCAAGCTAGTACCTAAGGCCTTTTGAAGTGATCTCCAAAAATGTGATGCGACCTAGGGTCACGGTCAACAGATGATTGAGACAGGCATCCCTGTCTACGCAAATACCTCCTTTTTGTACAACCTTGACAGCTTCTCATTAGAGTCAGTTTCTCTCATTTGGAGTAAATATGCAGATTTAGTGGGAGTCGGTCTACAATCACCCAAATAGGCGTCCATGGGTCCTTGCGGTGAATTAAGGAAGCTTGGTGACAAAATCCATGGGGATATGTCACACTTCCATTCAGGTTATATATGGGTTGTACCAATAACCCGATGGTTCTTTGATATTCAACTTTGTCCTTGGCACATGTCAGGAATTTGCTAACCATTGGTGGCACGAGGTCGGCCTTCTTATTTGCCATCCATTTATCGCTTTTTCATGTCTTGTACAATCTTGTCCGAACCGGGATGGACAGAGTATTTTGATTTGTAGGACTTGTGCATGATCACGGTTCTTAAATCTCCATAACATGGCAACCAACTCCTACCATTTAAGAATAGGATTCTGTCCGCACGAGGTTCCAACCTCTCCTTTGGTAGGTCCTTCCTGATCATACCTCCTACGTCTTCGGTTTTCTGAGGTTTTTTTGTTTTCTGTTGCCTCGGTTTGAGCACTTCAATTATTGTTTGGGAAGATCATCCATAGTTCATAAACTATGCTCGCACACTCTTAATGGTTTACTTCGCTCTTTCCGCTCAAAAGCATCGGCCACAACTTTTGCTTTCCCTAGGTAGATAACAAATCTTCACAATCGTAATCACTGAGCAACTCTAACAACGACATTTGCCTCATATTCAATCCTTTTGGTCCAAGTTTGTGTTTGTAAGCTTTTATGATACCGTGAAAACAACGTTATATCTTAGGTTCCGTACAAGTAGTGTCTCCAAATTTTTGAGCAAAAACACCACTGCACCAAGTTCCAAATCATGAGTAGTTTAATTTTTATCATGCGCATCTTCAACTCGAAGTGATGGCATAAGAAACTCACATTCTTGTTATTGCATCAATTCCACACCCCAATCCCTTTATGTTGACGCATCGCAATAAACAATGAAGTTCTCAGCTCATTGAGGATGAGCTAATATAGGGTGCGCTTACACAATTAGTTTTTATTGTTCTGAACTAGCTGCTTCCTGCTTGTTCACCCCATTCGAAGGCGACTTTATTCTAGGTTAAGTTTGGTCATTGGCTCTTAGCAATATTTGAGGAACCTTCTAGGAATCTCGATTATTAACTGGCAAGAACCTAAAATACTGACGAATCTCGTTGGTGTTTTAGGAGAAGCCCAATCTTTAATCGATTTATTTGATCTTGGCAGGGATCCACGTGTATGCCTTACAGTCAATCAACATGACCGAGAAATTGTACACTTAGGAATCTAAAAATTCGCATTTTGGGAAACTTAGCTTATAACTCCTCTTCTTATAAGCAGTTTAGGATTGCCTTAAGGTGTTCTTCATGTTCTTTCTTGTTCTTTGAAATAAATGGTATATCGTCGATGAAGACAATTACATACTTATCCTAGTTTGGTATTGCACACTCGGTTTCAGAGGTCAATGACATACCGCAGGTGCTTTGTTCCAAACCCAATGGTTCACTTGGATATTCGTAATGTCCATTCCCGAGTCCTAAATGCCATCTTTGATGAAGATATTGTTCACGTATCGGAGTTGATGATTAACACGCCTAAGTCTATCTTTCGAATAAACACTGGATCCTTGTAGTTGATCAAAAAAAATCATCATCTTGGGTGAGGATTAACGATTCTTCACTGTCAGTTAATTCAATTCACGGTAGTCGATGCACATCCGAATGATCGTCCTTCTTTTTGACAAAACAAAGACGAGGGAGCTCACAAAGGTGAGGAACTGGGTCTTTATATGCCCTGGTCGGATAGTTCTTTGCGTTGCTCCAGACGATTCTTTCATTTCGGTAGGAGCTAATCGATTCGGTGCTCGTGCTACAGGTCGCAGCACCAAGGCATCAAATACATTTTGGAAATTCCACTGCGAGTCGGTGGAAGGACCAGACAATTCTTCAGAAATTACTCAGGAAACTCTCGAACGGATTTGGTTACGTCATCAAGTCGCCTTTTCTCCGACCTGTCTTCAGTCTCTTTTGCTGTAATATTGGCTAAAAAGACATGGTGTCCTTTCAACAAGTATTTATGAGTTTTAGTGCATGAAATGATGTTCAGACGAGTCCCGTTTCCTTGATTGCTCCCGTCACCATGGACAATTAAAGTTTCATTTCCCCAGGGAATACGAACGATCTTCTCGGCACAATCAATGACCGCGTGGTACTTTGCCAACCAATCCATTCCGACTATGACGTCGAAACTACCAAGTTCTACGGGCATTAAGTTAATGTTGAAGGGATGATTTAAGAGGTTTAATGTACAACCCCGAATGATAGTGTTTATCCCAATTATTTTCCCGTCGGCTAGTTCAACATCATAACAATGGTCTAGTGTAGTGGGTGTGATATCAATTATGGAGCTAAATGTAGTGGATACAAAACTCCTATCGGCACCAGTATCAAATAGAATAGAAGCATAGCGGTCGTTTAGAAGGAACGTACCCGTAACAACGTTAGAGTCTGGGTTTGTTCCCGCATTGCCCACCACATAAACCTTGGCTGGTGCATTGTCGTTCCCACGTTGATTACCACGGTTTCCATTCTTCAACTTAGGGCAGTCCCTCTTGAAGTGCCCCTGAACACCACACTCATAGCAAGTAACGGCATTTTGAGTTGCTCCGGAGTTCCCACGATTGTTATTATTATGGTTTGGACCGGAACTCCTGCAGTCACGAGCCAAATGGCCGATCCTCTTACATTTGTTACACCTGGGAGCACATGGCCCTTTGTGGTGATAGTTGCATTTTGTACACAAGGGCAATGACCCAGTGTACTCCCTCTTCTCACCAGTCCCGGCAGTGTAAGCTCGCCCAGTGTTCTGTCTCTTGTTTTGTTGTTGGTACCCCTGATTGTTTCCAGCATTAAACTCTATCTTCCTCTTCTGCTCAGCTTGCCTTTCAGAAATAGTGATGAGTTTTTGGTTCATCTGATCATTGGCAAACTCGATTACCTCTTCCATTGTCTGGGGTCGATATGACATCACATTTCCCCGGATCATATCAGGAAGTCCACTCACATACTTCTCAACCTCATCAGATTCCCTGGGAAACATACGTCCACACATCAATGCAAGCTCTTGGAAACGTAGAATGTAGCTCGGGATATCAGTACCTTTTACCTTTAGGTTCTAGAGTTCGATTTCCAACTTTTTGATTTCACCCCTTGGGCAGTATTTGACCGTCATCAATTTCTTCAATGCCTTCCAGTCCATGGCATAAGCAACATCTTGTGTAATCGCCTTCTTGTGGGAGTTCCACCAAGTAAGGGCATTCCCAATAAAAGTGCAAGTTGTGAACTTAACATGGTTCTCTGGAGCACAGTTGCTTATGTGGAACACTGATTCCATCTTTTCAAACCATTGGGATAACACAACTACCCCTTCAGTACCCTTGAAGTTAAGTGGATGACAGTTCAGGAAATCTTTGTACGTACACTCACGTGGAGTGCGCGTAGCCCCTCTGGTTCTAGTGCCAGAATTGTGGCTCCCATCGCCATGACCATTCGTGCTATTTCGAAGAGTGTCATGGTTAGCAAGTGCCACGGAAACTCTGTCAGCGACCAATTGCTCAATAGCAGCAGTAGTCATTGGGGTAGCAGCTGCAGCAGCCGTAGCTGTAGTAGCAGCAACCCTTGCGGTTCTTGCAGTTCTTTTTGGTGGCATGTTGTTCTAAATCACAACAATAAAGTACGTGAGTTTTTATAAACATCACAACATGACATGGGTATAATATATAACAAGATCACATCACATAGTGATTACATAATATGACTGGGATCACAACACATCACAGAATTTAGATCAACATAACATAATACAACATCTCATATATAGTTGGAAAACATACATGATTTGTTCGATACAATAAAAAAAAAAAAAAACAATACATGTCCTACTACCGTGCTAGCTGGGAATGAAACCCATAATACTTAGCCGGCTACAATGATAGCTATGAACATGAAAATAACCTAGGAACTACTACCGGTGCCCTCGGGAACATCCGCACGAGCCTGCTCTCTAGCCTGAAGTGCTCGGATCTCTCCTAGAGCCGTCGCCAAATGTCCCTGCAGTGATGAAACCTGTGCAGTCAGAGCTGCTATCAATGAATCCTGCACATCCATACGGTGATCCTGCGTCCAAACGTGTGTCCTGTATCCCTGAAGCTCATAGTGGACAGCCGAACTAAATCCCATAGAGTGTGCCCAAGCCTCTCGGGAGACTAGAGCCTCCTGATCTAAGAGTCGGGCAGTCTCATAGTGGTACTGACTATCATCGACCAATGTCTCAACCGTCTGATATATCTGAGTCTGCCGATCCTGGGTATCCTCAATCACAGCATAAATCTCCTGGGTGTCCTGCTCCTGAACTGCAGTAAGCTCAGTCACCCTAGTGTTGACTCCCTCGAGGGTCACTGGTGCAACCTCCTCGGCAGTCTCTCTCGGGTCTACCCAAGTATCTCTGATCCCATAGCCGACTGCCTCGGCTCTCTGTCGTCTGGCTTCGGCATCCAGAGTGCCGACAAACCCATAATCTACCCTACGACCTCCAGTAGGCCTAGGGACAGCAGTCGAACTCTCCCCCACCTCATATCTCGATGCGGGAGTAGTAAGACATAACCTCTTACGAGGTGGTAGTTCGGCCTCGGGAATATCCTCCCTGCGGTCGACTGGTGGTATGAACAATGAGTCTGGTAGTGGTGGTAGTGGTGATGATGGTAGAGGTGGTAGTGGAGGTGATGGTAGTGGTAATGCTGCGGGTACGGGTGGTGGTAATGGTGATGAAGCTCTCAATCTACCCATGGCAGCTCTGAAGCCTGGGGGTGCACGCACATGGTTAGGGCTACCATATGGGTGAGGTAGTCTAGGAAGTATGGGTGCAACTAAACACCTAGCAAGGCATTCCGCTGCAGAGGGTGGTGATAATGAGGTGAGTGGTGAGAGTGGTGGTGTAGGTAAGGTGAGAAGTCTCTCGACCTCCTCCTCAGGTGGCAATAGTATAGGTGCCTCTGGTCGGATAGATATCCTAGCAGTGGTACGACATGCTGGTGGTGATGGTGGTGTAGCCGCAGACTCATCGGTCTCAAACGGCTCTGTCTCCTCAGAAGAGGGGACATGGTCAGCAACGGGTGCAACAACAGGGTCGGCCAGAGCCAGATGCTCCTCCTCCTCCTCCTCAGCTTCCTCCTCCTCAGAAGCCTCATCCTCCTCTTCCTCCTCGTCATCATCAGAGGAGTCATCATCATCGTCGTCACCTCCATTAGCTGGATAGTCTACTGGACCATCCTCAGAGTCCTCCTCGGGATCCTTCTCGGGATCCGAGTCAGTAACGTAGCCTGGAGATATGGCTACAGGTGAATCAGAAACATCATACGGCTGATCCTCCATAGGAACCTCCTCATCAGATGGGGCCAAGTACCCGGGGTACTCTGGTCCTGGTACGTAATCTGGCAAGAGCGGTGCCTGCTCTGGCTCCTCAGGGCCAGGCACGTAGTCCGGATCATGTGCCTGTGGATCTTCTGGGCCTGGTATGTAATCCGGTGAGGGTGGGGCTACTGGCTGAATGGGAAGTCCATCGTATCCGTATACGATGACCCGGGGGGAACCTCTATCGGACAGCTCCTCGTCAGCTGGCCAGAATGCCCTCCCTGGCTCAGAATCGGTATTGACGGATGTGTAGGTAACCGTAGATGATGCCGAAGACATGACTGGATCTGTAACACTCAAACAGAGTTTACATTAGTACATATATAAGACCCGTGATAATATACTTAATATATTATAAATACGTATGAGAACCATGCAGCATCTAGTATAACCAACTAATGCAACTCGATAGTGTATGTCATGTATGCATCTAGTACAATTACTAATGCAAACAACTAGTATATGTATGTCCCGTGAAAACCCTTTTGTATGATGCAATGTTTGAAAATGGTTATAGTCCAAGTAAAAATATTTGACATGGTTCTCTATAACCTTGGCTCTGATACCACTCTGTAACACCCCCAAATTGGGTCGCAGCGGAATAATGAGTATTCGGGAGCGTTACATTACAGATCAATAGCGCAAGATATGAGAACGACCTCAAAAAGAGTCGTTTAAAATACGATACATTGGATTTATTGAAATTGTTTAATACAAAGCAAGAAGGATTAAATAGTTCAACATTTGAAATAAAGATTCTAGATCATAACAATCGTCCCGAAATATAATGACTCCAAATCTTTATGCATGACACCTAAAAGACTTATCCAAATGTATCCTGTCCACCTCGTGCATCATTGACCTGAAAAAAATATGCTTAAAACGTCAACATAAAGTTGGTGAATTCATAGGTTTATGCAAATGAAATGTAGGACCGTAAGATTTTTAAGTGTATGATAATTCAACATATGCAAATATCACAAATGTGATTACGTTTCCCTAAGCTCATGACACCGAAGCTCGACATGTATGAATGCAATATAAATATTGCCACATTGCCCGTAATGATGTTCTAACCCGCAACATCCGAATCCGACATGGTATACATCTGTTGGTTCACTTTGTGACACCAGTAAGAGCTACTCACCCGGACGGGGATGTCAACCCCAATAGATCTATTTATAACATTCGCGCTCACAAAAGTAATTGAGAGTTCATGATAATTGGCTCAAGGGTTATCGCTACTTAGGCAAACACGTAATCATGGTAAAATGTACAGTTACGTCCAATTTGTAAAAACAAAGCATGTTTCTCACCCCAAAAGTTGTAAATCATTGATATAGTAAAACATGGGACTATGAACTCACATTGAGTATGGATAATGTGGAAGCAAAGTAGTGGCACAAAAAACAATGCAAAAAACTTTATCCGCAACCTATGAATAAATAATACATATTCACTAAACGGAAAAATAATAATATAAATACTTGCAATCTTGTCCCTAGTGTGTGCTTGAGTTATAAATGAATTAAATGACATTTGAAAACAATTCCTCATTTTAAAATAGTCAACTTTATCGGGTCAACACGGTCAAAATATATATGTATGTAATTTATGACTTTGGACATTTAAGAAACTAGGTGGTACATACTTTAATTTATTAGTTTAGGTCAGGCTTTGGTTTGGTCTCTAAGTGCGTTAAACAATTAGACGAAATATTAACGTTTACTATTCAAGTTAAACATTTAAATCACTAAGTTTTTAACATGAGCAGTCTTAGATTTTTACAACTACATTTTGTCTTCGTTGTTTGACGATATTAAAAAGTAAAAGTGTATTTGGAATCTACGCCGGGTAGTCTACGACTTTCATTTAATAAGTTTTGGTTAAAAACGTCGTTTGGATATTTAAAAATGGTGTTAAACATAGGCGGGTCGCGAGGCTGTTTTTACACTTAGCAATATTTAGTTTATTTCAGCTTATAGTGCTTACGAGGTCTGAACTTTGAACTAAGTTTGCGGCTTCGTTACTCAATGTTAAAACAAGGTAAGAGTAGTTTTGAAAACTAGGCTAGGTCTATTTCAACATACCTTTTATAAGTTTTGGGGGCGGAGGTCGTTAAGAGGGTCGAAATTGAGTACAAAGAAAGGAGTGTCGACTCGCGGTCGGCAGTATTAACTGCGTACCAACAGTATTAACTGTGTGGCAGCAGTACTAACTTTGGGCCTTTGTGGTGAGTTTGTTTCTTAACCATTTTTGATGATTCGAATCCCTATACAAAGCCTACTATACTGTCTATCAAATGCCCCCCATTCCCGTCCTAAATCCTGAGGTTAGATGGGTCGAAAGTGGGTCGAAACTAAGGGTTTCGCAACCCATTTGCTGGCAGTTTTTTTTCCAACATCTTTGAGACTTCATAACTTATTCATTTACTTGACGAAATTTGGTGATTCCAGGGGCAAAACGCAGGTCACATGTCCTACTTTTGTAAATGATTAAGTCGTTATCATATGTTTCATGTTAAGGGACGGGTAAAGTCGCTTAAAGTTACTACACGCATGGCTAACAATATGACGTAGTCCAGGTAGTTTTGTTTCTAATCCAATAACGAGCCCTAGCCACACCCGTATGAATATCTTAAACCTAACACTCTAACACTATGCCCATATTTCATTTTACATACATGTTTTATGGGATTTGGCTAGTTCTTTCGAACTACATCAGAAAGTGGCAAAAGATGTATTTTATTTCTAACAGTTTCAAGCACACAACTATGGCACAAGCATTAAAATTAAAGGATGATTAATAAGAGATGATTACTCACGAAACGCGAAGGAGAGTGTGCCCCGGAATTTCCCAACGAAAACCCTAATTGATTGCTAACGCTACGTGACTCTAAACCATAATTTTCCACCACTACTTGCCCTCCTTATGACCCGTACCACTTCTCTCTGCTGTCTTAATGATCGAACCCCAGGAGTGGGATACTCAAGAATCTTGTTAGGGTTAGGGTTTTGTGTATGACAAGGGTACAAAGTGGCATGGGTTTTGTTTGGGTGATGTGTATGTGTCAAACCAAAATGCCAAGCAAACACTAAGTGAGATGATGAGATGTGATAATGAGGGTGTTGTTGTTCCTTCTGTGTTTGCAAAATAACAGTTGTAAGTCTTCTTATATTCATACAATAAAATGCAGGCATAGTGTTTAACCTTGAAGTCACATTCTTTTGTTATCCCAATTCTGGCAAAGGATTTCTTGGTTTTCACATTGTCAAACTACAGTGAATTAAAGCGTGATACTGTTTGAAAACATGGGGATGAAGAAGAGGGTTTGTAGCTAGGTATATCACGGGTATGAATTGGGTTTAGAATAAAAAGGTGTGTGGGCTTTTATACGTTGGACAAAAGAGTGAAAAGGGGGTTATGTGTTTATCTATTAAGGTTTTCAAACGTGGCTAGGTAAATGTATAAGAGAAAATATTAGTGTTTGCTAGTTTATTGGACTACATGGGTTTTTAGTTGTTACATTTTATTTACTTTCCTTATTTTACAAAAGTTAATCTTGGTGTTGATTGCAAAAAGAAAAGAAATGGTTCCTACATGATTAAATTGTAAACGCAGCCCATGCGACATATTTTGACAAGAGACGTAAAATGACGGCAGATACAATGGTTCAAGTAAACGTCCCATTAGGTTTAGGCTTACCCTACGGCAACGTTTAATTACTCGCACGATTTTTTTTTCTTTTTCTAATGAGGTTTATATGAGAGTATCTACACAATCCTAGTAAATAAAAGAGAACGAATAAACTAAGATCGAAATATGACCTAAAAATGCGGGGTGTTATATATAGGCCATGAAAATGAAACATTACTTGAGGCATACAGATTATCCTATATGGGAAGTCATACAAAAGGGAAATGGTCCAGTACAAGTCTTAACAGATACAAATGGACAAATAAGGGTTTTGCCTCCTAAAACTGCTGAAGTGATTTTGGCTAGAGAAAGAGAAAGAAAAGCAAGGACTACCTTTCTTATGTCTATACCAGAAGACCAGTTAGCAAAATTTCACAAAATGACTGATGCTAAAGATATGTGGGAAGCTATCAAATCCAGATTTGGTGGCAATGATGAATCTAAGAAGATGCAGAAATACATTCTCAAGCAACAATTTGAAAGCTTTTTTGTATCCAACTCAAAAGGATTGCACAAAGGTTATGACAGGTTTCGGAGTCTTCTAAGTCAACTTGAGATTCATGGTGCAGGTGTCTCCACTGAAGATGCCAATCAGAAGTTTCTTAGGTCTTTACCTGCTTCCTGGTCCCAAGTATCATTGATCATGAGGACCAAGCCAGGAGTGGACAGTCTTAGTTTTGATGATCTCTACAACAATCTTAGAGTCTTTGAGCCTGATGTTAAAGGCTCTACTGGATCATTGATGTTAGCAGTTTACATACATATAAAATAATATACTTATAGAGAAATTAAGGAAATCCCCAAGTAACCCTTGGACAATTCCACTCACAAAGATATATATAAAATACGTATATTAAACCGGGTAAATTTGATCACCCGGGTCGTTTCCCCAACGACTAGTGAAATTGAAACCTTGTTTAAGCTTGGATTATGATTTGAATAAGAAAATGGA